>PVKS010008719.1:0-67051 GCA_004027875.1 Aplodontia rufa | reverse complement strand
TATATGAAGAACTCATAGGAGTCGGGTGATTGGGAAGATGGGGGAACCATCCCAGAAGCTGATGTCATTCCTCCACGAGCTACCCATTTAACGCATGAGTTCTTCTGGCGGAAACTGCAACAGATGAAACCCACAGTAGTTTATCTATGCGTTGGCATTACCCCTGGATAACAAAGTTTATACACATGATTGCTACTGTTTTGATAATGTTTCCCCCTCATCTGTATCCTGTATCGCTATGTACTTCTAATAAATTTGGAAAAAAAAAGAATTGCTTTTCTCCATGTTCCCACTGGCCTTTGTCATTTTTAAAAATATTTTTGATAACAGACGTTTTCACTGGGGTGAGATAATATCTCATTGTGGTTTCAATTTGTATTTCTTTTGCAAATCAAAAGAAATAAAAGAACTTCTTTTTCTTAAACTCCATTCCATTTTCGAAAGTTTTTTCTATTTCTGCGAAGAATGTCCTTGGAACTTTGCTAGCAATTGCATTGAATGCATAGATCACTTGGAGGGGGTTGGACATTTTTAACGGTATTCATTCTTTCACAGGATACCTTTTCATGGATTTGTGTCTTCTTTGACTTCTTTTTATTAATGTTTTACAGTTTTCAGCGTTCAGGTCTCTTCCCTCTTGGATAAATATATTCCTAAGTATTTTATTGTTTTGGACACTATTGTAGATGGGATTGTTCTCTTGGTTTCCCTTTCAGACTCTTGGTTGTCAGTGTATAGAAATACAAGTGACTTTCTACTGTGAAACTTTGTTGAATTTATGAGCTGTAACAATTTTTCGATGGGGTCTTTAGAGTCTGCTGCATTTACGATCCTGTCATCTGTGAACAGAGGTGATTTTCTAATTGCTCTGGGACACTCACTGCTGTGTTGGATAGAAGTGGCACAAGTGGGCACCCTTGTCTTGTGCCCGTCATGGAAGAGAAGCCTTCAGCTTTCCTTGTTAAAGATGATGCTAGCGTGGGCTTGTCACGTGTGATTTGTATCACAATGAGGTACACTCCTTCCATACCTAGGGTTTGCTAAGACTTTTTCAAATATCATAAATGGGGTTTAACTTTGTCAAATGAGTTTTGTGCATCTATTGAGCTATCGTAGGGAAGATAGAGAGGGGGCAATCAATTTTATTTTTAGTTCCTTTTTTTATGTGACCTTCATTGCTGTGACACTTAGTCATACATGGTGCTGTGCTGGGGTTTGAACCCACGTCCTCTTGCATGCCAGGCAAGTGCTATAACCGCTGAGCCACCACTCCAGCCCATACCATAGGATTTTAATTACTTATTCTCTTAATGCAGCATGCTGGTGAATGGGAACGGGGGCAGGGGAGTGGTCAGTGACAACACCAGAGGCTCCTCCGTCGCTGGCAGGGATTGAAGAAGGTTGAGGGTGAGGGGCTGGGGCTGGTGTCCAGCCTGGGATCCCCAGAGGATGGGAGGGGTTGGAACAGCGTTGGGTTGATTTCCAAGAATCGCTGGGAGTTCTGAGGATAGGGATTAGCCACTTTGAGAAACAGCAATTCCAGCCGGGCCTCCCACTGGCTGTGGCTGTGCCCCGCAAGCGTTGGGGTGCCACATGTGAAGCTTTGGGCCATGTGGAGAAGAGCAGGGCTTCCGTGTCTTCCCCTAAACTTTCACATTAGCCACACCAGCACGCTCAGAGCTGACCCAATCAAGAGATGCTTTTCGGAAAGGGCCTCCTTCCTCCGAACCTCCAGGGGTGTCCACCTGCCGAGGATCTAGGGAAACCCAAAGAGGGTGACCTCTGCCCTCCTCCGGGCTTCCTCTTGCAAAGAACCTGAGGCCCTGAAGTCACTGTCATTTCCTAGGCTCGGAAGTCATTCTCAGCCCCGGGACACGCACAATGAAGAACTTGTGAAAATAAAACTGGGTGGGAGAGACGGACTGCAACCTGAAACAACCAGGAGTGGACGAAAGGAAGTGAGGTGTCCAGTGCAGGTCGCCTGGTTAACGTGCAGCTCCAATGAGTCCTGAGTTTTAAGGACTGAGGCTGGCCTCGCGCCAGAGCAAAGCCTGCCAGGGTTGAGGGCACGAGGAAGGCAGCGAGGGCTCTGATGGGCCCTGCTAAAGTCCTGTGTGTCGCTGAAGGCAGAGGCTCCAGGGACGGGACCTCGGGGACTTACCAGGCAGCGCCCTGTGTGCAGGGAGAGCCTGGTGCTAGCTTGGAGGTTTATGCAGGCAGCTGCTGGAGACAGGTGGGGCAGGGTGGGGCTGGCCATCAGCTGAAGCTCCTCACAGGTGGCTTCCATGTGGTGTGAGGTGCACAGCTAAAGACCAAGGCCCTGTCCATCCCAGCCATCTGGTCTCCATCTCCTCAGGTCTGGAAACTGTTTTGCCAAGGTGATAGTCCCCACCCTACTGTCAAACTGAGGGTTCTTTCTTTCCACAGAAAAAGATGGACAGGGCTAAGAAGAGGCTGGTTTTCTGCATGTTCATTCCTATTTCTTTCTGTCTACCGTGGACTCCTAACCATGCTGGTGGCTTTGAAAAAGGGACCCTGCAGTTCCCTGCCACAGTCCTGTGTAAAGTTGCCTCTTGCATGGACGTGACCCTTGGCCATGTAGTTTGTGTCCACCAGAGGACCAGCACCAAATGCCACAGCGTGCTCACTGAAGCTTGCTCCACTTGCTGCTGGGACCTGGGACCCTCAAGCGAGCAGGACTGGGCAGGAGGCCCATGAGCCACACCCAGATCTCCCAGGTGCTGGAGCACCTTCCTGTGAACAAGGGCCATCACAGTCCCCTGCTCTGGCCAGCTCCCCCAGATCAGAAGAAAAAGCACACCAACCCATGCAATCTTAAAAATAATAGAGATTTTTTCATAAGAAGAATTAATTTTATTTGCTTTTTCATCTGGCCTTTGTTTCTCCAACACCCAGTTGCGTGTGCAGTGTTGGAGTTCGAATCTGGGTCCTTGCACAAGCCAGGGAGGTGCTCCAACCGCTGAGCCACTGCTCCAGGACAAGGTTTGCTGTTCAAAGCCACTAAATGTTGAGGCATTTTGCTACATGGCAAAAAGTGACGGCTCCAAACTCTGACGTACTAATCTATACCAGCACCTTACGGTGGTGAGATGGATGTGGGACTTGCATAGAAACAGGTAAATCACCAGGGTACAGGGGCACAGGCCTGTAAGCTCAGAGGCTCCAGAGGCTGAGGCAGGAGGATTCATTCAGGCCAGCCCCAGCAATTTAGCAAGACCCTGTCCCAAAAAAAAACAACTGGAAAAGGATTGAGGATGTAGCTCAATGGTAGAGCACTCCTGGGTTCAATCCCCAGTAATTCTCTCTCTCTCTCTCTCTCTCTCTCTTTCTCCCCTCCACCACACACACTTACAATAAAGCAATGTAATAAACCAACCCAGAGTCAGACCTTGAATCACACTTGAGTTTAGCATGGAAATGGAGGTGCTAGGCCTCCAAGGAGCAGGAACCAACTCTTGTTCCACACTGAACTCCCCATGTAAAGCACCAGGCCACATATATGGTAGGGATGCAGCAAGTATTTGCAGCAGAATGAGAGAACCACGGAGAGATGTTCAACAAATAGTCATTTGATTAATTTTGTTAGCTATTCAAAATTTGGAAAGAAAATCCATTTAGAGAGCTATCAACTCATAGTGCGCAATAAAATAAATTCTCGGTTAACAAAGATTTTAAAGTAAAGTGTTCAATCATTTAAAAATACTAGAAGAAAACATAAAAGATTATTTATTGGTACCAAGAATTCTCTAAGCTTAAGGCGTGGATGGAATTAAAAAGAAAAGAATGATTTGACTAATTCAAAATAAGAACATTTCTGTTGTAAAAAAAAGAAGAAAAATGAAAGATAAATTTTGAGAAGTATCTGCAAAAATATTGAGGTTTTCAGGCTCTCATAATATGCTGCTCTTCGCCTTTCAAGTTTGGTACTAGTTTAGGAACAGAAATTATATCAATGGTCAAAATATAATTTTGTTGATAGCAAAAGATAGACTGGAGCCTGGGGTTTAGACGCAAGGCTGCCATGGGCCAGAAGTGAAGGTGTCCCTTGTCACAGGACGGCTGCCAGTGGCCCATGTGGGGCCTGCCCTGCGCTTCTTGCTTCGCGCAAAGGGTGGGAGGCGGGTGGAGTGTGGGCAGGAGAGGAGAGCAGAAAGGAGCTGAACTGCTTCGCTCCTCCTTTGGAACCTGAGAGTTAGCTCTGTCCTCACAACGACCAGCAGGAGGAAGGGAGGAGAAGCCGGGTTGTCTTTCCAGGGCAGGATTCCAGATTTTTCTGTGCACAGAACACAGGGGCAGCCTGGTGAGGTCTATGGATTTCCTTCTCAGAATAATATTTCTAAAATTCATTTAATAAAATAGAATCACAAGGAAAATCAATCCTGCTGGAATTTAATTACAAAAATATTTTAAAAAAATGTTTGTAGTATAGTAAAATAAATCTTAACCCCTTAAGTTAGTTAACCCATTATAATCTAGTAGCAGATCTAATAACTCGTGTAATTTTGAAGTTCAATGAGTATAAAACAAAGTTCAGTATATGTGATGTGATTATAAAAATATATATAATTTCCCTTAGTGGCAAAGTCACAGTTTCTGCTAATATTGATGTGGTTGCTTACCTACCTTGGGGAGCTGGAGGAAACCTCATTTCAATTAAAGGCCGGGGAAAGGAAAGACCCATTCAGACTCAAAGACACAGCTCTCCAGCCTGCCATTTCACCCCCAGAGCCAAAAGACTTCAGGTGAAAAATCCTTTCTCAAAGGGAACATGAGATGGGAAAGTTAGAAGTTCTCCCTAAACACTAAAAATATAGGAGTCTCGTGCAAATGAACAGAAAGGTCTTAAGAGACGGGAGGGCCCAGGGCCTGGTGAACAGACAGGCAACGAGAAAATTGGAGGTGATTCAACTTAAAGTAATTGAGGTAGCAGAAACGAATTCTTTTTCTTTTTGCCTACCAGACAGGATGCAAATTGCATGCACACAAGCATGTACAAATTTTCAAATGATTAATCAATCTATGTTTAAATTAAAAACTGGTACAGTTTGGAAAACATAAATCATTTGTATTTGAATACACACACACGTGTGTGTGTGTGTGTGTGTGTGTGTGTGTATGTATATATATATATATATAAATATTTTCAGTCCTCAGGGTCAAACCCAGGACCTCACAAATGCCAGCAAGCACTCTACCACTGAGCTCCATCCCTACACCTTTTTGTTTTTATTCTTTACTTTACTTTTGAGCGGAGTCTTGCGGAGTTGCCCAGACTGCCTTTGAACTTGCAATCATCCTGTTGTTGCCTCTCGAGTAGCTGGGATTAAGGTGTGCACCACTGTTAGGTGGCATTAGACACGAGCAGTGGCTCAGGAGTTCAAGGAAATGTGAGGAAGGGGTCAGTTAATCAGCAGCCTTGCTTCAGTGATGTCACAAGATCTGACAGGACAGCTATTCAGGACCCTTGCCTGATCTCAGCCCTATAAGCTATTCCTCTTACCACAAGAGGAGGAAAGATAAGCTCAGGGGTAAGAGCCACAGGGCCCAGATTCATTTGCTTAGCAGGGCCTAGTTGCTAAGGGATCTTAAGGAAGACCCTGCAAAACATCACAGACCTGGGAGCCCACTGACCATGAATTCCATGGAACCAGTTCTGGTTAGGACCTGTCAGCTGGCCAAAATGACCAGGAGTTGACCTCAGGCTGTTAGCTAATGTGGTCTACAACCCAGAGCCAAGAGGTGACATGTGGGTGGCCCTTCTCACGATCTCCCTCCTACCACAGTAAAAGCCAGGACTCCCAGCAATGAGTTGTTGCCTCCTCTCTGAGAGGACTCACTGTGTCCCTTGAGGGTACTTCTCTCCTTACACACCCTGCTGTATTTCATGTCTTGCTTGAAATCCTTTCCCGCAAGAGAACAGGAGCCAAGAATGTAACATGATCTGCCAGAAGATCTTACCTTAGGTACCAGCTGGTCTCCACGATCACCGCCAAGCCCCACTGAGTCAATAACTTCTTAAGTCAAGGTAAATAATTGTCATTTAATGGCTAAACTCTAAGATTTTTCATATCACTCAGATTACCCAGTCTTTACCCAATGAGTGTACGGCCACAGCTCCCTCTCTCACCAACAGTTCCCAGTCTGAAAAGCAGAGGAGAAAAACCACCACATGTGTCATGTGAGCTTACACCCATAGGGAACAAGTGCACCCATCGCTCTGCATCTGCTGGGTCCTCATCACATTGTGGGGGAATGGTGCCTTGCACAGGAGAGCAGGCATTTGGGCGGGGACATTTTGACGTATCTAGTGGCCTTTGTTCATTGAACCTTTGCCCAGAAGAGTTTCGCGTTCAGAATTTTGCTGTTTATGTTTTCCTTGGCCTTCCTGTTGGCTTGTAAATCTTTTGCTTTGAACTTGGCATCATTGATCTCTTCATTTTATTTGTTTCTTGAGCATCTGTTGTGTGCTGGGTGGTGTGCTGGGTATTAGAGATTCAGTGGTGAGCCAGATGAGGTCATTCCTGTCCTCCTAGACTCACAATCTAAGGCTCATTAAACCGCAGACCGTGGACCAAATCGAACTTGCTGCTTATTTTTGTACAACTCAAAAGTTATGAATACTTTTTAGATACTAAAATATAATAAAAATTGAGAGGAGAGAAAATGTTGTGGCATGTGGAAAGTATCTGAAATTCAAATTTTAGTGTCCATCGATAACGGTGCATTTGGGCACAGCCATGCAAATTCATCTACTTAGTGTCTATGGCTGGTTTAACTCTACAGCAGCAGGGTTGAGTTTTGGCATCAGAAACTATTTGGAATGAACCTAAAATATTTACTGTCTGTCTCTTTATAGACCACATATCCTATCTAGGGGGATATCATGACAGAAATAAGCAAACAATAAATAAAACAAATGAAGAGGAAAACGGGCCTGAGATACAGAAAGCCAGCACCATCCGTGGGCACATGTGGCCAGGGATGACTTTACACAGACGTGATCCTTATGCCATGATCCCCAGGGGGAGAGATCCAGCTTCACCTGGAGCAGGGGCACTTCTGCTCCAGGTGGGTGGAGGGCAAGGGGCTGGCTGGGGAAGAGCCTAGGTGTGGGAGGAGCTGCAAGCAGTGGCCTCTCCTTTGGACGTGGCCCTTCCTTCACAAAGTTCCCTCCCCTTCCTTTTCTAAATTCTGAAAAGACGTCACACCTAAATTGTTGAGGACTGCTCAATAATCTTTAGATCTGCAGAAATCCAAATGTCTGTTGGCCTTCGAATCACATCAGCGTGTGCTGTGTTCCTCCGCACGATGCACGCGTGAATTGCTGGATGTTCAACTTGCAGAGAAGCCGTGGGTCTGTACCAGCCCAGGAGGGCAAGGCCAAGTGCAATGGCCAGAGAAACGAAGGGCAGTGCACACTCCCCGAGGGGGGGCTTGTAGCCTTTGGACTCCCATCCCCAGCTCTTCCTTGCCATCCCTATAAACCCTTTACACTCCTCAGTTCCTAAAGACAAGCGTGATCAACAGCCCCCAATATTCTCAAGATGCTGGTTCTTGAATAAACCAATTTCCACCTCTCAGATGTTGACTTCCGAGCAGCGAGTAGCCAGACCTGGGTCCAGACAGTGGGAGAGGACTAAGAGGCAAGACTGACACGAAGTACCGGGGACAGCTCCGATGAGTTTTAAGTAAAGGAACAACTTGGACTGATCTGCCCTGGGGAGGAGGAATGGAAGGAGAAGAGAGGCTAATGCTTGAACGCCTGTCTCGCCACTTCCCCACAGACGTGTTGGTCTGCTTTCTGTGGCTATGACAGAATGCCTGAGGTAAACAACTCACAAGGAGAGGAGATTGTAGCCCATGGTTTCAGAGCCTTCAGTTCCTGGTCACCTGGCCTGCGGCTTGGGTCCTGCTCACCATCACCTCCTGATGGCTGGGAGTGAGAGACAGAAATGAAGGGGCCAGGTTACCAATGTCCCCTTCAAGGGCACGCCCCTGGTGGCCTCGCTTCCTTCCACAGGCTCTACCTCCTGAAGGTTCCCCTACCTCCCAACAAGGCAATGGGCTGGGGACATTGAAGTTCCAAAGCTTTCTCTCATCAGCAGGTCCATGGTCCACTCCAGAAAACCAGCCCAAAGCAGGCACCTCAGAATTTGCAAGGATTTGCATTTGTTCTTTGATAAGTCAGTTATCAGATTAGACGTGTGGAACAGTAACTGGTAAAACTTCTGGAGAGCCATGTGGTGGACGTCAGATTTCACTTTAATAAGAAATCCCTGAAGAATGTTTTCTTGCTAAAAATACTGTTTTCCAACATGGCACCACAGAACAGAAAGTGTTATTAGATCACAACTGGTGGCAGCCACTCTCGCCTCCTGGCTGAGAAGCTTCTCTGGAGGACACAGACGTTTGTTGTTTTGCAAAACAACCTGGTAGACTACACTGGGGAGGAAGATGAGTGCCAGAGGTCCAAGGAAGAGCCACACATCCACGCCAAGGAGTGATCGGAGATCTCTCGTTGATGCAGTCAGGTTTGCTAGAAAGGGTTTGGCAAAGGTCGGACGGGCTGAGAAGCGCGGCTGTGCTGAAGACTAAGACATTATGGAGGGGATTGACCCCAGAACTTGAGGGCGACTTACGGGTACTTTTCCTGGACTTTTAGCAGATCGTGACTTATTCTTCTCTGTGTGTAGTTGTTTTTGCTTCTGCAGTGCTGTCATGGGAAGGTCTTCCCTTTTCTCAAACTTCCAATGAAAGCGCTATGCAGCACACATTGGTGGTTTTGTGGGGTTAATGGGATGCTGTCTCGCAGAGTATGACACCGCAGCGGAAAGAGACAGCAGGTCTGGATGAGTCATAAAAGCTAGTTCGGTGGAAGTGGACATTCAGACTCAGGTTGACTATGGAAAACATTTCTCCGAGGAAGAGAAGAACCAAGGTCTTCAATGACGGGCACCCTGGGCTGCAGCTAGCGTGTGGGCTGTGTCTTCTTGCTCTGTCCCTACCAGCTCTAGAGTTTCCAGCAGGTCATGTTTCATATGTTCATCAGAGGCCAGGAAGAGCAGCCAGAGAGATCGAGAGACATCCGAGGAACCACGGTGGCTCCTCTGACCACAGGGCCCTGTCCTTGTGGCTGCTTGGCGGATGAGAGCCAAGTCAAGGGAAAACTGGAAAAAAAACAAAAGTAAATGTTTGTGGAAAAACACAGCCCGGCGCTCACAGGAAGCCTCTGCTTCCTCGCGTGTCTTGCTCTTTCTGCAATTTGGATTTCCCTGAAGTTCTATTTTTAAGAAAAATACGCATAGGTCAAATTTTGCTGAGCCTTTCTCAGGAAGTACAGCCCGCTGGTCTGTTTTTGGGTCTCAGATATACCTTAGAAAGTGTGGAGCTGACAGGCCAAAGCACGCATGTCCCCGCCGCATCCTCCTGTCCCCCCAGGTGAGATCAAGGGCAATTAGGCAATTCTGTAATTTAGGAAAAGTGGGGGATTCAGTATCTGGGATCCACATGGGCATCTGCCTGGACCTGCAGGACAGGGAACCGTGGCCTTGCTTGGTTAATTCCGTCTCTCCTCCTTTCATCATCTCGAGGTTGACTGAAGGATCCAAGCAGATGCTCTTAGTTATGAGGTATGTGGTGCATGGTGTGGAAGAACTGTCAGGGCCTGAGGACCCCACAGTCAGGCTGGGAATGGCCCGCAAGGGTGGAATCTCTTCCTTCACTGGTTTGAATAAAGCCACTGGCCTGTCACAGAATTCTGCAACAGCCATTCCTCCTTCCCCCATCTTGGGTGAGACCCCGGCAGAGATTCCTGGTGCAGATGGAGCAGGCCAGAAGAGGGCACAGGCCTGTCTTCAAGGACCCGCAGAAGTGGATGACTGTCCGCCTGCGCTTCCTGATCCTGCTTTCCTCCAGCTCTCCAGCCTTGGGGATGGGGACGTTGCTTCCTCCTCCTCGCTCAGATTGCAAGCAGGAAGGAGATAATTGTCTGCAGGGCATCTTGAGATTCCTGAGAAGTGCCATCGGAACATGAAAGCCAGGGTGCAGACAGCCATCAAAGCTCGGAGCAAAGGGAGTCAGAGACTGGGGAGAAACTTGCAAACGTACTCAACGCTTCAAAGTCCTGTACAAATGACGAGGCAGCAGCTTTCCTTTTTGAAGTCAGAAGAACCCGAGGAGGCGACAGCCTTGCTAAACGGTGGTAACAACTCCCAGTCCTGCATGGCCTTTGCAAAATGTTTTCATTTGCCTGGCCTCCTTTCTTCTAAAAGAGGCATCCACATGGAAAGGAAGCGTTGTAAAATGACGGTGATTTACACAGCATTTAAAGAGAAGAGAACCCCAGACGTAGGAACGATAAATCCTATGCAAGGTCCCTCAGCTACTAGGCAACAGAGCAAGGGCCAGAGTGCAGATGCCACTCCGGTGGTAGCCCCCCTGCACCCTCCTGCTGGTCACCCCTCAGTGAGTGGCTGCCAAGCCACCCTGGGGTGCAGCAGACAGCTTCTCTGAGGAGATGAAGCCTGGTCCCTGGAGGCAGAATCCTCCTTCCTCTCAAGATCTCAAAGTGAAGTAAGTTTACGTTCCAAGCTGGCGGCTCAGTCTGCATCTAAATCACCAAGAAAAACTCCACCAGGCTTCTTTCAGACAACTCTCTCAAATGCTCTGCATCCAGGGGGACTTCTGCTCCCTTCCTGAGCGGGACATCAGCCGGTCACCTAAGTCCCTTCAGCCACTCCTTCCGCATTTGTTTTCTGAGCACCTACAATATCTTGGACATGCTTCTAATTGCTGCGGATGCAGCCATGGACAAAACAAGCAAGTGCCACTCTCCATGGAGTGGGTGGGGCAAGGACAGGAAGATGAATCAAGGACTTGGGAGGGTGGGCTGGGGCGGGGGTGGCAGCCCCGATGTCACTGCGTGTAACTTAGGTCATCAGGGGAGGACTGGGACTCCAGCAACTCACCCAGACACTAGGGAGCAAAGCAGAGGGCTGGCCAGGGACAGAGCAAGGTGAAATCAGGCCTTTGGTAGACACTGCTGTGTGTCCAAGGAACAGCTCCTGGGCGGCGTGAGGCTGATGGGAGCAGGAGGATGAAGAGCGGAGGGAAAGATGGGACACAGGAGAGGAGTGGCAACAGATGCAGGGGCTGGGAGAATCTTGCAGGCAGCCTTCCAAAGAGTCTGCACAATAATTAGCTAAACACTCCTCTTTTAGAGTTGAGAAGATGTGCAAAGAGAAATTCACAAAAACTGAAAGGCTACTATGGAGGAGTGGTGAGCAACTTAAATCCAGAATTTCTGATTCCAAAGTTTGCTTTCTCTTCTCCTTCATTTCTATCCTGAGCTATGCCCACAGCAATCATCTATCTTGTTAGACATTTTCAAAGAGTAAGCACTTAGAAAAAAATCCATGCAGGCAGAGGAAAGAGGAGCAAATGACATTTTAAGAGATTGCATCTGTTGAGTTGTGCCTTATAATCTGGACAATCAACAGCCTTGGCTGAGACAGAGGAAGAAAGGAAGAGGAAGCTGTGGTAAATCCTAGAAATGCCCAGCACCAGGACCTTCTGAACAGCCAGAGATCAAAGAGGCCAGTGGAAGTTCAGCCAGCGTGAGAGCCAGGCCAACCTCTGAGGCCGAGACCAAGGTGTAGCGCAGCTGCTCTCCGGAAGAGCCTTCCAAATGCACATGGAAAAATGAGAGGTCTTGTGCTGGGCTCAAGTCCATTTGAGCATGGTCACGGAAGCTGGAAGTAGTTGACTTTTTTTTCCATGTTGCTTCAAGATTCTGGGAAACAGGACTGGTCAGTCCCCTCAGGCCATAAAAACCACTGTCCTGCGATCTGTTTTCTCACGAGTCCCTCGGCCTCTGCGTGGACTCTCAGAGCTTATCCCACCTGACGTCACTCACTCGTGACGTGGTTTCTGTGCTGTGTTGGGACCACCCAGACCGAATGTACCTCCAGATAACTGATCCCCAGGTGTGGTCCCCTACGGCTCCAGGCCAGGTCACCTGCTATGTGGGAAGACATGGCTTGACTCCAGAGGCAACTACCCCATCCACGCTTCTGAGGGAAAGAAGGGGTGCTGGTTTTCTTTCTAGTGCCATGAACCTAGTGCCTTAGAGGACATCTACTTTCCTCACAGATCTATAGATCCAAAGCCGACACACGGTTTCAGAGGTCATGAGGCTGGCGCAGCTGTATTCCTTCCTGGTGGTCTGGTGGGGAGGATGCCTCCAGGCCCAGGCAGGGTACTGGCTGAGTGTGGCCTGGGGCCGTTGTGGGACCGAGGTCTCCATTTCCTTGCTGGCGATTGGCGGATGTCATTTTCAGCGCCTAGGGCCACCCGAATTCCCAGATGGTGGCCCTTTCTCCATCTTCAAGGCCAGCAGTGATGGCTGAGTCCTCCCCACACTGTGCACCTCCCCACCTGCCCTCTGCCTCATTTCTCCTGCTGCCGCCTTTGCCACATCTCTCTGACTCCAGCTGGAGAAATTCTGGCTTTTTAGGCTCCTGTGATGCAGTCAGGACCCTGAATAATCCAGGATCATCTCACTGTCTTATACCAGCAAAGTCCCTTTTGCCACATAACTTAGCACATTCAGAGGGTCTGGGAATGAGGTGTGCATGTCTTTGGGAAGGAGGAGGTCACTGGTGTCTTCCTGCAGAAGGGAGAGGGAGGAGACCATACTTTTAAAACCCATTATTTCTTGTAATCCTTACAATTATATGAAGCACCAGAAGCTCAGAGATGATAAGAAAATGAACTCAAGTTCCGGCACCTGGTGGCAACTATGACAGCTCACGGACAGAGCACAGGACCTAGAAGAGCCTCGGAAATTCTCTGGACCGTAGGTAAGAAGAGAACCAGAGAAACTGGTGGTGTATGCACCAAGGAGGGGTGTATGCAAAAGCATGCTTTTTTTTTTTTTTTAAAGAGTCGTCCCATGGTTTCCGTAGCAACCTCACAGGGCTACCACAGGAGAAAGTGCCAAGAAGCTCAAAGTCCGATGTTTCATGGATTGGGTTTCTGTAAGCAGCACCAGCAGCCCACTGTGCATCGTAGACTGGGACTTGGGGGTCTCCTCTGCAGATCTGCCTCGCGTCCTTTCATCTCAGTCCCCACTCAGCCCACTCACCTGCAGCAGCGTCATCACGAGAAGGTTCTTCGGAGCCGGTGTGAGGCTGGCTGGATCTTGGCACCGCACGCGGGCTTCTCCACAACCTTTCCTAGGCATGGGGCTGCTGCGGGAGAGTCTGACACAAGAGGGAGGTGGGAAAGGGGGCAGGAGGTGTGGCTGCAAAGCTGAGGCAGGCAATTCCTCTTCCAAAGGTCGTCATTGGAACCTTCACCTCCGCCGAGCCCCTTGAGCCTGTTTTCTTTGCTTTTCTTTGGTTTCCGCTTCCTGCACTTCCTTAGCTACCTGCCTTGTTCTGCTCCAGGTCTTGACCCTGCAGGGCCAGGGCTACTCTGCTCAGCCCTTATGAAACCAAACAGTCACGCTTTCTGCCTCTACAAAACATGCGAACTCGTGTCGCAGTGTAGCCATTATTACTATCGACAATAAAGAGATGGACCTAAATAGACGCTACCAGAGATTTCAGCCACAGAATTGGTTCAGCACCATGTTTTAGCTAAGCCAACTAAAGAGCAAAACCAGTTAGTTATTAAAATAATTTGCTGACCAATAAAACAGAAACAGAGGGCCATTCTCTGTCATTGTCTGACTGTGGAAGAAGACTGGGGAGTAAATGCCATGATCCTTGGAACCAAGTTTCAACATAATCTTATATACTAAGAATAAGCAAAAAGCAAAGCAGATTTTCCTTGATTTTTTTTCCTTTTAATTGAAGCAGACTAAAATAGTAAATGTTGGGAGAAATTCCCTCTAGGATATATATGGAAGTATGAAAAGCAGAAGCAAATGAAAATATCCTTTCAAACAAAATGGCCAAACACTGGCCATGAGGCATGGACCTCAAGAGAACTGTGTGACCTTGGGCATGTCATTTAAAATGCTGAGCTTCAATGTTTTCATCTGCAAAATAATACTAATACTGTCTTCCTTGATCTATTTTTGTGCAATAAGTTAAAAATCAAATTATGTGTATTTCTAAGTAATTATGGTTTAAATAAGAACATGTATACCATGGTAAAATACCTTGAAAAATAGTAGTTAGTTTTAAACATTGCTATTTTTATTAGGTTGCATCATTTTCTTTTTTTAAAAGAAAGAAGGGACTGTGTGAGAGAGAGAGAGAGAAGCAATTTTTATTTAGTTTTTCATGTGACTTTCCTCCTTGGACTCTTCGTCATGTACGTGGTGCTGGGGTTTGAACTTGTGTACTTGCGCATACCAGGCAAGCGCTGTAACCACCAAGCCAGCGCTCCAGCCCCTCATTTTCTTGTTTAAGACATCAGAGGAAAGGTAACTATGAAGGACTCCAGATGTGCCTCGGTTCTTATAAAGAAAAACAAGGAAGGAAGGCATTTGGGACAGCTGCAGTGAGGAAGCAGATCACTTTTCGTTTTGTTGTGACTTCTTCTGGTGATCTGCTGACTTGCCTTGCAGGACTTGGGCTAGCAGTTTAACACTTGGTTCTACCGCAATGATTAGGGTCCAGGTATAAACCTAAAAAACAAGTAATCAACTTGAGGAAGAGACAAAGGCGCATGCTGTACTTTTGTGTGACATTCAAAGGGTGCCATGGAGGCGTGGAGGCTGGTGGGACTCAGAGCCTCCACCTCTGTACCACAGCCCGAAGACCTGTCTAGCTGTCCTGCCAGCCTGAGGCAGGTGACCATCCCTGCCTCCCACATATTCACCGGAAGCAGTGGCCATTGTCCTGGGCACCCCTACCCCGGGGAGGAAGCTCTGCATGGTGCAGAGGCTCACCTTGTCTCTAACTCTGCTGAGCACAGATGCCACCGTAGAGTGGCTCTCAATCCGCATTTGAGGAGCTTTTATGCAGTTTGGTTCCAATTTGCAGTTTGCCCTGGTTGTATAGCATGACAATACAAACACAGCTTGCCTGGCTAAGGCATGCTTTCTGCATCAGTGGCAAGGTGGGATGGCCAGTCAGACGCGTCCCTCGGGTGGGCAAGTGTCCACAGCTCCTGTCATGGGCTCTGATCAACATGGATGCTAGCCTATGCCTACGCAGTGCTCAGCTGGGTCTTTTTCCATGTGCACAGGTTTCCCCAAGAGAACAGATGGGAGGAGGGGAAGGACGGAGAGGTCGCCACTGCAGTCTGGGGTAGGTTAAGCTGGGCCTTGATTTCCTTGCAGATAAGGTGACAATAATTAAGTGTGAGCGGGAAGGGGAGGCAGGCAAGCACAGGTGAGTTTTCAAGCGGAGTCCCAGTCAGATCCTGCTGGGGAGGTTTTTTTTTTTCCTTATTGTTTTTTAAAGAGAGAGAGAGAGAGAGAGGTGTGTGTGTGTGGGAGAGAGAGAGAGAGAGAATCAACTTTATTTTTCCAGCCAGCCTTGGTTTCCCCGACAGTTAGCTGTGTATATGGTGGTGCTGGGGTTTGAACCCAGGTCCTCATGCATGCCAGGCAAGCGCTCCAACTTCTGAGCCACCGCCCCAGCCCCCCTGCAGCGGGGCTTTGAGTGCCAGTAATGCTGCAGCCAAGTGGCCATTGCAGAGAGGGAGTTGGGGCAATGTGAATTCTGAGGCGCCCGTTGCCGGATCAGTCCTCTGAAGCACACAGAAGCTGGGGAGGGAACCACAGACCAAGGGGAAGGACGTGGGGCCCAAAGAGAACCCCGGTGGCACAGACCTCAGTGTGCCCTACAGGGTTAGATGGTAACTGCATTTAAAGTCCCAGGACAGAATCTGGCATGGTGCAAGCACTTACTGGACGTTTGCTGCTATAATTAATTTTTTTATTTTATTTTTCCCAGTAGTAGAGTCACTGTTCCCCTGGCTTAATTCCAAGCAGAGGTTATAAGGCCAAGTGTTAGAGAAACTGCTGGAGGAAAGGTGGGGAAGATCCTGGTGGGATGGGCCGGCCTGCACCCCTTGCAGCGGAAGACCAAACATTCAGATCATGCTTTCCAAGCACCATGCTCGAAGTCCTATTGAGCAGAGGCAGGACACACATCTGGCTGGTGGACTGCCGGCTGGTGGCCACGGCTTCCTCTGAATCTTTCTCAGAACCTCCACCCTGGAAGCCTTCCGATCCCTGCAGGAAAGGGCTGGGTCTATCTCTGCGCTCCTCACCAGGTCTCCTGGGAAGCTAGGAGGGGAGGGCTGGCTTGTCCTCTGGACCCTGGCTGCAGTGGCTTCCAAGGCAGCCCCTCCTCATAGCAAAGTCTCTGAATTCAGCATCCTGCCAGGGCTTTGGTCTGCCCTGCTTAGCGCATTCTCTAATCTGAACTGGGGTCTGTAATGTAAGGAAGGGTGTGGTGCAGGGGCCTTGGCTTGGTTCATCAAAAGCACTGCTATTGAAGATAGCCAAGTGCTAGGCTAGGCGCTACTGATCTGAGTTAAGGGCTGTGTGTGTGTGTGTGTGTGAGAAGGATGGAGGGAGGGTGGGTGAGCCCCTGCTGCTCCTTCCGTCCTCACATTGACCATGGGTCTGCAGGACTGACCGCTCAGCCTTACACCTGTGTATCTCTCACCTTAGTCATTGGAGGTGGGGGTTTGTGTGCAAGGGGAGCATAAGGCATAGTCCTGGGAAACAGGTGGGCATTCTAACATCAGACCTGGGACAGTGTCTAATGAGATTTTGGTCTGCAGAGATGAGCCTGGTGCTGGACGAGGGGAGAAGTGAATCAGTGGAAGGACATAGGTGCAGGGGAAGTCCTGGGGCTGTAAACTTGTGCAACTGGTCCAGTTGTCAAGGTTGTACATTACGTTTCCTCTATGGGCTTTGTTTTTAGCCATTTATATGAGTGGAGTTTTATGTATTCATGAGGGAAAATCGGAGGGAATCAAGAATTATCCATTGTCTTACATCCAGATGTAGCTACAATTTTGGATTTTTCCTTTTGCATACACAAATGCTCACTGCACTGAGACAATTCTGTTTCTGAAACTTGTGGTGGTTTTCATTTAATATTGTATCTTGACGTTTTTTCCATATAATCAAGACTCTCATACAACACGCTTTTCATGGCTATGCCATATTTCATCTTATAAATCTACCACAATTAATTTATTCAAACTCTCATTTTCTCCCCAGTCTGTCTGCCTGCCCACAACCCAACTAAACCCTGACTTTTAAAGCTACCCAGGGCCCCAGAAACCAGCAAATGTGCTCTGTTGTCCCTGAGCAGTTCCAAAATCTCTGGGAAGACCAAAGGCTGGGTTTTAGCTCCAGCTCCTGAAGTGACAGCCCAGCTTAAGGAGACCACAGAGGTGTGACAGTGGCTGAAGGGTGGGCTCGGAATGAAACGGTTTCCAAAGGCCAGACAGCATCAAACCCTTCTCTCACAGGCATCTTTCGGAAAGCAAGAGAAGCCATCTGAACTTGCAGGCTTGTTTTGAAAGCCAAGGCAAATGGCACATCTGAGAGCTGAACTTGGCTCCAGGTGCTGGGGGAAGGTGGGCGGCTCTGGCTGCCTAGGAGACGGGCTTTGAATATGTGCTTCCTGGAATCCTTTATGCTTCTCCAGTGAAAGCGTTCCTAGTGCTCCCAGCAAAGGATCCTTATTATTTAGCAATCACGGCCTCCTAGTCTGGGTAACATACGGGGAACTCTTTCTGTTGGTGAGCTCTCGCAAAGCCGTGCCTCTTCAGAGCTGGGCCAAGAGTCCCTCTTCCCTCTGCCCCTCTGCCCCTTCTCCCTGACCCTCATGCCCCACTCCCACCTACAGACCTGTGCGTTTTTGTTGTTTCCAGTTTGAAAGCTGCAGCGGTGGCACAGTTTGGTTAAGCTACATGCGGAGCATCTGCCACAGTGACCCCGTGTTCCAGGTGTCCTAGGAGACTGAACAGCGCACCCAGGATGTGGGCGCTGCACCAGAAGAGAAACCAACATCATAAAGATGGGTTGAACCTTGACCATGATGAAGGCACACACAGGACACAGGGTTGAATCCTGTAAGGCTTTGCTCTAAAAGAAGCAGAAATAAGTCTTGGCCTACCCTTCCCTTTCATCCAGATCTGTGCTTTGGCAACCAAAGTGGGGGCAGTTCCTTCTTAGTCATTCATTTATTTGTTCATCAAATCTTGGTGATGCAGGTTTCAGCATTGTTCACCTGTGAGAGCTGGCCTCTCAGACCCGGGAGGGTACCTTCCGTAGGGCAGGTTGGGACTGTCTGCCTTGTTAGGAAGGTGAGAAGGGCGCTGGAGCCGGGAGCTAGCGGGGTGTTGATTCCCACACAGGACAGGATTCCCACACGGGCCTATTGGTCCGGCACGCTGGCACTGGAAGGTGCACCAAGGTGAGGAGCAGCAGGAGCCCTGCCCTGGAAGACTTCTGTCACTGTTGCATCTCACACACAGACACACACACGTGCACGCACACACACAGTTTCTGCACTTGAGAGTCTTGAAACACTCTGAATGTAAATCACAGATAGTTGAAAAGAATTACAAGGTGATATAAAACAACTAGACTAACCATGTTATTCTCTGTAGGGACAAAAAGTAAGTGTTCCTTTTCTCATCTTTCCAGGAAGATAAACATGCAAATAAGTATAAATAACTCTCCATTATAATGTGATCTCTGTGAATGCAAGGACTTCTTCACAGCTATATTCTTAGGTTTCTGACCACTCAACTTTATATGAGTGTCCCTAGATGAGACAGTCAATAAATACTTGTTGGATGAATAAATAAATGCACAGTGGGTTTGGAGGAAGCTGTAGAGCATAAATGTAGAAGTCCTATATTAGTTATTACTTCTGTGCAGCAAATTACTCCACAATTTAGCACAGCAGCAATCTGAGTGATTTATGTGGGTGGTGCTGGTCCAGCGTCTTCCAGACTGCAGCCAAGTTATCCACTAGGACTTCAGTCTTCTGAAGGCTTGGCTGAGGCTGGAGGACCTGCTTCCAAGATGGCGCCCTTGCCTGGCTGATGGCAAGTCCTCAGCTTCTCACCACAAGGGCTGCTCCATGGGACTGTTCATCAGAGAAGCTGGTTTCCCTCAAAGCGATTGACCCAAGAGCATTCAAGATAGAAACATCAATATCTACTGCACCCCTGTCTCAGAAGAGACATGTTACTTCTACCAGCTGTTAATTGGTCACACATAGACTGACCCTGGTACTTATAGAAAGGAACAATAAAAGAAAAAACATGAGTAGGGGCTGGAGTGATAGCTTGGCGGGGTCAGTGCCTGCCTATTCAATTTTATATAAAGAAATAACATCTAGGCAGTCTTTCAAATCAAGGGATATGATCTTAAAGTTTTTGTGCAAGTGATCATTCTCTAATATATCCTTTGTATAAATCTTCTATATAAATTGAATTTAATTTGAAACAATTTTCTATTGTAAAACAATTAAAAACCCCGTGATCTAGACTGTTAACTCTGTGGAAGAAGCTGGGTAGGTTTGAAAAAGCAGGCTGAGGTCTTAGAGTTATCTCAGAAGCTACAAAGGTAAGAAATAGAAACTGAATGCAATTAGATATTTTTGTACCTATACAAAATAAAGTCCTTCTTCTAGCGAAGAACAATGTGCAAAATTTCTAACAAAGGCAAAAGGCTGATATACAAATGGAACCAACTGAATGGTACATTCCCCTTAGACTGGAAGATGGAATTTTCCCCTGCCTTAATTAGTAAAAGAGGTTAAAATAGATATTAAATAAGTCATATCATATTGTTACTTTATATGCATTTATGATTATACAACAACTCAAGTCCTTAATAAAAGTAAAAATAAAAGAATTCAGTGTGCATAGAAAGTTGAGAGTGTAATTGGCAAGGCCGCATTTGAGGCAGACAGATTTGATGTTCAATTGGCAGAGCGTGTCACCCTCGAGGACCTGGCGAGGCCTTCATGGAAGCTTTGCTCTGCGCCTGGGCAGCGCCAGGACTCACAGGTCACTGTGGCAGGCAGTCTCGCTCCCTTGAGAATTTCCTAGTTTGCTTGTGAACCTCAGTTTCCCACTTCTTTTGTGAACTGCATCTTGTACTCTGAGAAGCACTAAGCAACGTCTATAGGTGAGATAGTTTTCAATTCTAATGCTGTATCTTATTTATCCTATGTGACCTATTTGTTCCACGTAGCTGCGAATTTGCGCTTTGACCGTCTCCCATTTCTTCCCCCTCCGGCCTCGGGTGGTCGCCAGTCTGTTTCCACACATTTGAGTGTCCCTCTTAGATGCCGTGCCAAGTGAGATCACGAAGCGCTTCACTTTCTGCGTCTGGCTTGTGTCACGGAGGGAGCGGAACACCATTTCCAACTGTGCCGGTGAAGCTGGAGGAGACGGAACCGTGTCGTGTCCTGCCCTCGAGATGGGCAGCGATTGGTGAGCTCACGCTGGCTGCGTTAGCGGCCTGCAGAAGCAAGCGTCTTCACACAGCGCTGGTGAAAGTGGGAAATGGTACGAACTTCATGGCGGTGACTTCATCAGTTACCTTGTGACCCTGGGTTCTACTTCAAATATATCCTCCTAATGTTAAAAAATATGCAAAAATTTATTACTACATTACTTATACTGAAAAAAAATTTCATTGTCACCTCAATGTCTACACATAGGAGATGATGAGTGAACTATGGTAATTCACACACACAACGTAAAGCCATGTCATTACCAGGGTCCCTGTGAACTGCTAGGGAGTGATTACCAAAAGATATGAGAAAAGAAGAAGTAAGGTACAAAAGAACATATATAGAATGTGTTGCCCTTTTATAAAAGAGAAGAGGAGGCTGTAAAAATGCGTCTATTTATCTTTGCAAAATGCTGCACAGCAAGGTAAGGGAAGCTGGAAACCTGCGAGGGTGCTGGAAACCTGTGAGGGTGCTGGAAACCTGCGAGGGGCGCCGGAAACCTACGAGGGGCGCCGGAAACCTACGAGGGGCGCCGGAAACCTACGAGGGGTGCTGGAAACCTACAAGGGGCGCTGGAAGAGGAGTGGAAGGCAAGGCTGCGGGGGGCAGTGGCGTCTCTAAGAATCTCCGCGCAGTTCTGCCTTTCAGAAGCAAGTGTATGTTCTACCTGTTCTAAAAGGTATCATTAAGTCGGCAGGGTGGGAAGGGGACAAGAACTTAACACTGAAAGAAGACGAAACACAGGAACCTCAGGTGTTCTGGACACATCGTGTGACCCATGGAAGGGGACAGTGAGCAGCCAGCTGGTTGTGGAAATGGGCTTCGACTATGTGGCCCAATCTCCTCTGATTGGCAGAGGAGAGCAGCAATCAGCTCGAAGCTTTTGAGTAGATTTCTTTTCTATAGTTGAATCCACTTATGGTGGACTCTAGGACTAAGCATGGGAGTAAGCTTACACATTTTGTTAGGGCTTAGATATCTCATTGTGCACAAAGGACATAATGGAATGGGGTGAGTGAGGAAATACCTGACAGGCAGATGGCATTTAATGGTGTCATGGGAACTCAGGGTTTGCTAACTGGGTGCATCTGTGTGAATGTGTGCGTGTGTGAGGACTTGCTCACCTACACTGATATCCTGTGTGTGTGTATACAAACGTTCATGTGCTTCCCAGCTCTGTCCACAGACAGAACCTGGGAACAAAAGCACCCCAACACTGAGCTCAGCCCGTATCCGGACCTCAGTGTCTAAGTACCATCTCCCCCAAATGAAATCAGGATCCCTGAGAAATGGGAAATCCCAGGGTGGCAGCAGGGCAGGTAGAAATGAGACTGAAAATTTTTTTATGCTAGAAAATAAAGTTCTTAAAGAAAAAGAAAAATGGAAGGGAGGGAAGGAAGAAAGAAGGAAGAGAGAGACACAGATCCATCTTGAACAGGCTCTCACTCAGCAAATATTGAACAACAAAGTGATCAAGACTAGCAGTGGGCTCAGAGTGATAACAAATAGATAGGCAAACACACAAATAGGCGAGAAGGGGGCTCTTGTATACAGTGGTGCCAACTACTGGCCGGTAACTATGAAGGGGATGTTCGAGTTGGAAACCCATCATTTTGCAACCATCTCAGTGAAGATTGGTCCAGGCAAGACGCAGCAGCAAATGACCGTGGCTATGTGGGCCCTCAGGCATGGAAGGGGACACAGGACTTCATGCATTTTCCACACTTCATTTTGAGGGAGGCTGGAAATGTCTTGCCATGTGTCCAAGAAGAGAAGAGCACAGGTGGGGTGGGCCATGCTTCCACAGGCGCACACCTCACCACATCATGCAGGAATTTTCACTCATCCAGATGCGGGAGCTGTCCGCAGGGAGGGTCCTCCAGAAGCCCCTGCTCCCCACTTGCACCCTCTTCCCATGCTGAGCCCGACGGCCTGGGCTTGAACAGGCAGTAGGGGCTGCACCATACTGGGTGCACCCTCGTGGGGCTGGGCTGGCTGCCATCCCTGGAGAAGGCTGGCTATCTGTGGGAGCGGCCTCAGCAAGGGGCTGCAGGGAGAAGCCAGCCTGCTCTAAGAGAGGCTCAGCATCCCAGCATACACCTGTCTAGCTCCTGCGCTGTGTGACACAACTGAGGGACAGCCGCCCAGTGAAGCCACCAGCCACAGCCTTGCAGAGAAAATGACCTCACATCCTCTTCCGCCTCTGAGTTTGGGCGCAGCTCATCACACAGAGCTAGACAGCTGAAATCCTAGCAGGGAGGATCATGATACAATATCAATGATCTAATCCAGTGATTGACTTAGACGTGTGATTTTTTCAAATATGAAAAGTAGAAGGGAAAATTACTGTGTGCATGCGTAACAGTGTAGTAAGAGATAATATAAGATTCCCCGTGGTGTTGGGTATTGATTAGGAAAGCTATCTAAATATTTGGTGAGGCTCTCTTAGATAATTAAAGTGCTTACCAAGCGCATCAGATGGATTACACTAATAGAGGCGTCTTCATATGCTTATGGGCGCTAACTCACGTTTTCCTAAGTCAACCGACCTATCAGTCTCCACGGATTGCTCTACAGCTTTCCAGGTTGATAACTAGAATAACAACACACATAAGTAGAAGTAAGACAATTCGGTAACACCACGTTTCAACATTTGTTTCAGAAGCAAATATTAATTAAAAAAGCAATCCTGAGTGACTGCAAATTTTCTTTCACGTGCATGGGCACAAAAGCTTGCTTTCCAGGGACTCCAGTGTTAGTTTGACAGTGCTGTTGAGGCTTTGACAATAAGTCCTTGCAACTGAAAAGAGTATCTAGAACCCCAGGCCTTCACGCTGGGATGAAAGCCTAATTGGTGTTCTCCCCAGTGGGCACCTGATCCACTCAGGGTGATTAGGGAGCCACCTTTCCACGACAGAGGTTCGGTGCCTGGAAGATGTCCCTGGCCACTGAGCATGCCTTCACTTGAGTTTAAAAGCAAATAGCTCAGCGGGGCCCCAGAAAGTGATCTCGGCAGAAGACCCTCTGGCTGCCCTACCTCATGGTGGGAGACAGGCGTTGATGTTGGTCCCTGAGTTGCTGAAGGATTAACCCTGACTCCTCACCACTCCAGGTCTGTTCCACCCAGAGGACATTCTGGAACAGATCCGTGGACTCCCTCCTGGTGTGCTGGACAAACATGTGTGGCTGGTGAGTGGCGGGGGCTAGACGCTGAGTTCTGTCCCTGCTTGTTACACCTGGGCAGTGGTAAGCACCCTGTTAGAGCAGGGCTGCCTCTCCTCCTGGGACAGTGCCCTTCCCTGCCACCATGCAGATAAGAAGGTCAGAGGCAGAGGTGCAGGACTCTGGGCCCAGAAACTCCATAGCCTATTTGGCAGAAAGCTTGAAGGGCAAAAAAAAAGAGGCTTTTTAGAAACCTAACATCAGACTTCCAAAATTCCTTCTTAGGAAGCAGGTTTTCCAGGATGGATTTTGTTTCTGATGGGAGCGGAGAGAGGGTACAAACACTCTTGGAAAAAGCCATCTGTGTGCCTTGCCTTGGGTCAGCTGGGTGGCCCTCCACATAGACTCAGCCTTGGGGACTCGGGTCTGACCTCACCAGAGTGCACACTCAGCCAGCAGGCCACCTGGTGCTGCAGGGAGCCAGTCCTGCCGGGGTCTGCCCTGGTGCTCTCCATGCAGAGTCGGTGGTCCAGAAGGACCCGGCCCTTGCGGACCAGGCAGATTGGTTGCAGGACGGGCCTGGCAGAGTGAGGCAGGAAGGACCGTCTCTGCCACCCTGGTGGAGAAGAGTGGGCCCCTCTGAGGAGGGAGTCAAGCTTCTAGCCCCTGCCTGTTCCTAAAGGCAGGCAAGGGGGTGGGAGCAGCTAGGCGGAGGCGGAGGAGTGAAGGAGGAGGGAGGAGAAGTTCTACAGTTTGGGGTCTGTGTTTAGGCAGCCAGTAGCTCATCACAGGCCTGGGAAACCACTTCTGCCAGCTGTCTACGTGGAATTGCTTGCATGCTCACAGAAGGAACGGCCGCTGGGGCTCTTCTAACCCACACTCCTGGCCACACGGGTTTTCCTGTGTAGGAGGCACTGAGGCAGAGGGGGCCTGAGCTGGACCTTCTGAGCCATCGCGTGTGCTCACGGGTGTCGGACTGGAGAGGACCCCGACTCTCCCCAAGCTCCCGGCCCTGTGGCTTAGCAAAGGCCACTGCCTATATATATATATATATATATATATATATATATATATGTATATTTATTTATTTATTTATAATTTTTTTTAAAGAGAGAGAGAATCAATTTTATTTAGTTTTTCATGTGGCCTTCATTGCTCAGACACTTTGTTGTGTATGTGGTGCTGGGGTTTGAACCTGCATACTCACACATGCTGGGCAAGCACCGTAATGGCTGAGCCATTGCTCCAGCCCCACATCCTGTTTTTAATCTAAAACATTAGCAAATATTCTTCAAGATGCTTCCCTCTTCCTGCATCACCCACCCCCACCCACTCTCGCTGGCTCCCGGACGTGCTCCCACCAGCTGCGTCAGATGGGAACATTGGTCTCTCGAGCAGATGTCACTTTAAAAAAGCAACAGTGCCATTGCACGGGACTCACCAATGGAGCCTGTCATGCAGTAATGGCGCTGATGCAGGGAACAGGGGTAATTTTGGTGAATTCAAAGGAGATGCTATTACTATAATTATGAGGGACTGCTTCTAAATAATCCCAGGAAAAAGAAAGGCTGTTTAGCATCCTGTTGCGATATGGGAGGGCAGAGGGAGGTGTCGAGTGGAGCAGGAGAAGGCAGTGTTCCGGGTGCTTTTCCTGTGGCTTCTTTACCCTGTCCTGAGCAGAATGCGTCTTCAAAGCAAATGAGATCTTTGAAGGTCACAGGGAAGAATCCAAAGGGTCCACTCAGAATACAGCCCCAGCCTCTCCTGCAGCTCCCCACACCCAGCCTTAGTTCCAAAGCCCCGTCTATCCTCACCGCTTGGGGAGTCAGCCCAGGTCCCGTCTGAGGACCTCTCACCTTAGAGCTCTGACCAGGCCTGATGGCAGGTTGGCATTTTCCTGAGTGCTGCACCTCACCCGAGGGATCCCAGGGTGCCCTGTGCACAGTAGGTCCTCCATTCTTGGCCCCTGGTTGATCAGGTGTCAGGGCGAGGGCTATAACCCAAGGTGGTCTGCCCATGTGAGGTGGGTGTGCGGGACTCGTGGAGGAAGGCAGCTCATGACTTCCATGCAGCAGCCTAGCTAGGCCCCACAGGGTCGGGCTGTCTCCAACAGGCTTTAAAAACACGTCTCCAGCAGGCTTTAAAAACACCGCGGAAAGAGCATCACACCAAGCCGAGGAAATGACAATTCACAGAAGGGAAGTCGGGTTTCCTGGGCCCCAAAACAGGAAGAGGCAGGAGCAAGGAGACCTGTTCTACTGCACGCAGCATTTCCCTTCTCACACAGGCAGGACAGGAGGTCTGTCAGTGTCCCTGGCAGCTTGAGACTCTGCTCCTGGCCCTTTGGAAACCTTGCTAGGATAAGGGGGAAGGTGGAGAATGGCTCCCTGACCAAAGCCCACACTCCCATGTGGCCAGGAGCCGTGGAGCCTGCAGAGGGAAGTGTTTGTGGCTCGGCTGACCTCATCTGAATGAGCCCCCCATAAGGGCAAGGGTCCTCGCGAGGTGGAAGAGGAAGGCAGTCGAGGGAGGGATTCCACCTGGGGGAGGCTCCTTGAGCCATTGCAGGCCTCTGAGATGGAGACCAGGAGACAGGAGTGGGTGGCCCCAGGGCTGGGAAGTCGAGGACATGGGTTCTCTTCTGCACTTCCAGGTGGGAATAGGGCCTTCCAACACCCTGGTCTTAGTCCAGGGAGAGCCCAGAACCTCGGAACTGGAACAGAGGGTCTGCTGTTTGCAGCCTGCCCTGAAAGCCTGGGAAAGGATGGTGTCGTCGCGAGGCCTCACCACTCACACCCCAGGTGTTGTTGTCCTGGCCAGTAACCTGTCCACCAAAGAGAAGCACCCTCCTTCCGGGTGGTGGTCAGGGTAAGAGCAGCCGCGGTGGCTGGGAGCCAGGCTCTCGCCAGTCTTAGACTTGAAAAAAGGTGTTTTTTTTTTTTTTTTTCTGATAGCTCAAGTTTTTCACTAATAAAGCTTCATTTAGAGCTCTGAAGGATTAGGTGATGCCCTCCTTTTTACTTAGATCATCTTCATTCACCTGATTCAATCATTGGAAGGTAAGTGCAGAGTCCTCATCAGATTCCTGACCTTCTCAGTGCCCGTTAAGCTGGTGCCCAGATCCCCTAGTCTGATGCTATTCAGATACAGGAGCTACAGGCAATACTTCCAAATGGGTAATGCTGGGCTGGAGTGGTGGCTCAGAGGTTACAGCACTTGCCTGGCATGTACAAGGATGCGGGTTCAAACCCCAGCACCACATACACAATGAAGTGCTAGAGCAACGAAGGCCACGTGAAAAACTAAATAAAGTTGATTCTCTCTTTCTCTCACTGTTTCTCTTTCTCTTTAAACAAATGGGTAATATTTATTGACTTGAATTATAATATTAAAAAAAATCTACAGATGCATTTCCTCTAAGCATTGGAAATATTGATTATATAGGAACAAGTCCAGGAAAAAACATTTAAGTTTTCTCCTTGTTATGTCTCCTTCTCTCTGATCCCTTTATGTTCGTGTGCTTTTTCTTTTTTGTAGTCAAGCCATCCATTGAGTAACCACAGGTAAAGGCCATCTAACCTGGCTCCCTTGAAAAGACAATGAGATGAGATTGTGACCAGCAGAGAAAACCAGCTCTGACACCAAGAAGCCACGTCCCAGGCCCCCGGGTGTCCCTCAGAGCCAGGGCTTTCAGCTGTGTCCCACCACCCAGGTCCAAGGGAGGTGAGGTTGAAAACCACGGAAGTCCTGAGTGTTCCCACTGCCTCCTTCTCCTTCCCTCTTTCCTCCCACCGCTGGGCCCCTGCTCTGGGCTAATTAATCAGGCCCATGCTCTTTCAGCCAAGGTGGGTGGCAGCAGATGCTTTGCTGTCTGCTTTGGACAGCCACGCCACGCTCATGTAAAGTGACGATGAGGAAGCATGCTGGTGTTGGTGGACCTTTCTAAAAATTAAAAATTGAAATGTTCATTAGCTGGGAAAATGTTAGATGAATTTTTATATCTGTGGTAGGAAAATTAGTGTGGCAATTAAAAATAATGAATTAGCTTTATTATGCTGCCTTGGAAAAGGTGTCTCTGGTATATTAAATAAGACTCAAACTGTGGAATATGACGTGTGAAGTTATCATATTTTTGTTAAAACAGAAAAATGCATGGAAGTACATGCGCTAAATTGATTTTTTTTTTTTGAACTGCGTGTGTAGGGAAGACGAAAGGGCACTTGTACTTCTTTGCTTCAGGAACTGTGTTTGATGTTTTAGCAAGAAGCATCTCCCCCAAGATGCTTAGCAGAGAAGTGGGTTGGCCTGGGACGTGGGGCCAAACTGGACAAAAAGTGACCACAGACTCAGCAGAAGAGATTCAGCTGTGGTGACCACGTGTGCAGGGTTGGCCCCTGTCACCTTTCCCCCAGGCATCAGAGTGACCCTCACAGAGCCCACGTCTTGATTACAGCCCCTCCCCCCAGCTTCCTGGTCTTTTCTTTCTGTCTCCTCACTCGCTGCCTGGTAAGTCAAGTCTGGCTTCAGGACCCAGACTCAGATGACCTTGCCATGATCTGGGGATACCCTGTTGTCCTGGGCTGCGTGGGGCCTCCAGGCAGACATGTGGGCCCTTCACCCCATTGCGTGTGCCTCTGTGTTACCCTCACCCACAGGCCTGGGCTTCCGCAGATGTCACTTTCCTGGAATGCTGGCCTGCAGCTAGGTCAGGCATCTCTTTCCAGCACCTTCTTTGGGGTCAAAAGACTCCCCAGCAGCCCCAAGGTGAGGCTGGCGCCTGGGAGTGGGCAGACCTACTTCTTAGAAGGTTACCACCATTTGTCTGGACCTGTTGCTGCGACTCTGCCTTGCCTGCCACCTGCACGGTTCAGATGTGGTCAGATTCTGGAATTCAACATGACTGCTTCCCTTTCGTAACTGGACCTTGCCTCTTCCCATTGCCACTTCTGATAAGGCCAGCCTCTACTCAGCCTCATCTTGCATGATATCTCTCCTCGACAGCCCTGGACCATAGAGTGATCATAGTGCCAAGCTGCCTCTCAGACCCAGCGTAAGCACAACGTTCAGGCTCCGTTTCTCTATGATGCTTTCTTGGGTTGCCTCTGTCTGCCCACTGAACACTACTCCAAGCTGCAAGGTACGATTGTAACTTACCAGGACTCTTTCAAAGCTCACTAGATTCTCCCCCGCCAGCCCTCCAAAAGCGCCAAGTGCCTGGATCTGGAAATAGAATCTACAACTCCGGAGAGCTCCTTCTCCCATCCCCGAAGGCAGCATGGCAGCTGCCGCTCTCCACCCAGAGGGTGCTGAATTCGGGAGGCCTTGCTCCCTTTGAAGTGCAGGAAACCTGGACTTGAATTTCAGAAGCTACACTTCGTGGATGTAGCAGACATGTGACCTCTCTGGACCTTTTGTTTTTTTCTGATGAATAGTGGGACTATCCTTTTGCAAGGCTCCTAAGAGGGCTAGAGATAATGTCCATGAAAGGTGGCTTAAAGCAAAGCTGCTGGGTCGAAGCAGGGGTTGGGATTCCAGATTTCTTCCTTCTTGGCCCTTAGCTGTTCCCTCCATTCACACCAGCTGCCCAAGCCTGGGTCTGCCAGGGCTCACAGAGGAAGACCCTGCTGTACATAAAGAGGAGTTTCCACGCGAGGCTCAGAACTAGAGCGCTAACGCGTCCTAACCTAATTCACAAGGTGTCTGTGACTGTTAAGGCAGGTGGAAGGATGTGACCTTCATCTTAGCCAGTTCCTCAGAACTGAGAGAACCAAGACAGCGGGTTACCCACGGAGAAGCAACAGACGGAAGACAGGGGTCAAAAATGCCCAAAGTACTATACAGATCAGATTAACACCCAAGTGATGATCACAGCATCTGTCAAAGCAGGAGAGGCCATGTTGGGGGAACAAACTAATGTCAGCCAAAGAGGAGCAGTTAAAATTACAATGCCACGATTCACCTGGGCTCTCAGGCAGTCACTAAACCACATTTCAAAGCACATCCAGGTACGGGAAGGTTTCCCCGACACATTGCTAAGCGGGAAGTGTGCTGCAGATGTCAGCCAGCAAGTGGGGGAGTTGCTGCTGACTTTTTCTTCTTTATAATTTTTCACAATAAGTTTATAGTACTTTTATATCAGAGGAAAAAATCAATAATCACTTTAAGATACTATGGCTAGGGCTGGAGTAGAGTCCTTGCCTGGCATGTGTGAGGACCCGGGTTCAACACCCAGCACCACATGCACAACTAAGTGGAGGAAAAACAAAAACCAGATGAAATCGTAAGATTAACTCTCCCTTTCTTTCTCACGCTCTCATTCTCTCTCTTAAAAAGAAAAAACGATACTAGGGTCAATGATAGAATTAAGCTTATCAGAGGAAACTCAATTCCCTAAGGATTCTGGATAAGGGGACCAAATATCTTGGTTTGCCTGGGACTGAGTATTCCTGGGATGTGTGACATTTAATGCTAAAACAGAAGGTTCTAGGCACACCAAGATTAGTTGGTCATCCCAAAGTCGTTCAGACCAGGTCCTTGTCCTGGAGCTGTGGAGCAGTAGGAGCACGGGTGACCCCTGCCTGAGGACTTGGAGCCACCATTCCAGCATGTGTTGGAGTTGCCGCAGGCCAGGGCAGAGAGGACTTGGAGACCTGTCACCTGAGGCAGCCTGGCCCAGGCCTAGAGCAGATGCCTGGTCCGCACAGCAATGCAGCCCAGAACCCCACACATGCGTGATCCTATGACCTCAACCTCCAACCTCCTCATGAGCAGCAGGAAAACCACAGCAGGACAGACCTGCATGGAAATTCAGACACCAGTGTTAATACGTTTCCAAGCCCTGATTACCATAAATGTGCACCAATAGCATTGACCCAAGTGCTATATAAACACCTAGGCTAGCACACCCAGGTGGCACCACCTATCGGGGTCCCCATTTGCCCCTGGGAGAGCCTGTTCCATTCTTTACACTTGAATCATTCCTCCTCCCATGAATTTCATTTCATTCTTCAGATTTGCAAGACACAAACCTTGGAGCTGAGCTGCTGGGCCTGTTGCAACACCAGAGGGCATGGCCCCCAGTTAGAGCTGTCAGAGCTGCCCCTTGCCACTCCATAGTACTGGAGAAGAATCCAGCTTGGCTAGCTGTGACCCTCGGAGCCGAGGCCAGCAGGCACTGCCTGGTGCGGTCAGCTGCTGACACTAAAGCTCCCATTTCAGACCACCCCTTGCCCTTGTTGGCCACCTCCCACGAAGTCCCCATCGTGGGACAGTTGTGAGGATGTGGGCAGGGTCTCTTGCTCAGGGTGAGGTCGGAGCAGAGGATCCTGGCTCAGCCTGCTTTGCCGATTGACTCAGCCAGGCTCCCCACTTCTCTCTTCCAGGCCATGGGACGCATGGTTTCTGCTTGGCCTGACCAGACACTAGGACATTACTCTCTATTCCTACGTCCTTTCCTTGTTTCCTTTTCTCGTGGTTGACATGCTCCCTCTCTCAGCCAACTCCCCACAGTATGTTGGTGACCTTTGGGGTTTTCTTTGGGAGGAGGTGCAAAGAGAAAAATGCTGCAATTCTGGGGCCACCATTTGTGAAGGATGTGAACCTGGTCCCTCTCCCGTCAGAGACGGATGGAAAGCAACACCCCAGGATTGCTGTGGGCAGCACCACGCCGTAAGGAGACCTCGGTAGGGAGACGGGCATGTAGTTAGCGCTCGGTAGGTGCCGCTTTCCTTTCTGCGTCCAGATGGGCTGTGGGCTGATTTGTCTCTAGATGAGCTGATGTTTACAGCATGACAATATCCATGCCATCTGTAGCAACTTAGCATTGACGAGGAACTCAAAGCAAAAGACACAAATACATGGCACTGATTTGGTTGAGATTTTTGACATTCCAGATTTGTTCTCTTTCAGAATTTAGAAAATAAATAACTTTTGCTCAAATCCGTACTACCTTTTTAATAAATGAAAAGTCAAGATATGTAATTTAGGTGGTAGCCGAGAAGAATAATGCCCTCTCTTTAGGATGAACATTGCTTTATTTTGCTCGATTTTTTGGTTCCTGTCTTTTATTTAAGCTTCTCCACACACAATCAACCTCAGTACACAGTGGTGAAACTCATTTTCTCATGGAACCAGTGCCTCTCTCAAGGTCTCTGAACCAAAAGGAGTGACTGAGACTCTTTGATGAAGAGAAGTCTGTATTTCTTTCTACTGTGTTTTAAGGAATAAGCCAACCTCTGTGAATTGGGGCCTCAGGTGAGCAACAGTCAGACGGCAGGTGTCAGGGCAGGTTGGTTGCCACCAGCAATCAGCTCCTGAAGATGGACATCTTTCTGTGTCGGGGCCTCAGCGATACCGCTGAGAGGGTGGCTCCTGTACTGCTGCTAATTCTACGACCTTGGGCAAATTGAGCCCCTCCAGAAGCTGTAGCCCATGAAGCGAGGCCTTTGAACTGAATGGTCTCCAGGATCTTAGCAGCTCTGAAACGCCTTGGTTCCAGGAATACAGAAGTGGTAGAGCCACAGGAGTTGACTGCCAGGAGCAAGAGAGGCCAGCGGGACTGCCTCAGAACCCTGCTGCGTGAATTTGACCTGGACGGGAGGAGCGTCACGGTGTCCCGTGAAACCCGAGGATGGGTCAGTCAGGCCAGGGGGGCAGCCTGGTGAGGGGATGCTTCATCCTGATTCTCTGCTGTTCCCCACTATTGTTACAGAAGCCATAGGCAGGGCAGCCAGGAATGCCATGGTGTGCGTGCAGGGAGCATGACGGGTCTTCACAGGGCAGCTGGAGAGAAGCCCCATTCAGCCCACGTTGGAGGAGTTAACTGAGGACAGGAAGGGGGCATCCCACCAAAGTCGGGAAGAAGAATTTTCAGAGCATACAGCAAACATTGCAGATCTTTTCCTGGAGAGAAAGATAGGGCGCGCTGTGGAGAATCATGAACAGGAAAGAGTCCCAAGCCATGCAAGATGGATGGAATGGTTTCGTCCTGGTACCCATGGTGGTGGCAACTCGACTAAATCCTCTCCTCCCTCCCAGGGTGGCATGGTGTCTGTGAACAGGGATTTCCTGCCTCCTCAAGCCACTTGTTCCATTTTCAGTAAGCTTTGATTACTAAGCAGTTATTTCCTCTGTGGTTGAAATAGAGATTTCGATGGCAGCTCGTCATTTGATCCATTTTATTTCAGAGCTACAGAGCCTAGAGTCGTGAGGCTCTTGGACTCTGAAGATGGCAGATACCTGCCTCTGGAATCCTCTTTCCTTCATGGACAGCTTGTATTTCCTCATTAAGAGAAACAGAATCCTGCCTTCGTCATGAGTTTCATCAACTGAAGCTGGCTCCTGTGGCTGGCCCGCAGTTCTGTCTTCATGGCTATGCCTGTCCAAAGTTCCTGCGGGGCTTGCATTTTCTTCTTGAGCCCTTTGATTCCATAACTAGGAATTTGTGAGTCTGAAATGTGCAGGGTCCAGGGTGCAAATGCACATCATCTCAGTCCTCAAGCTGAGAACCACAGCAGAGCCAAGCACTACCTCCATCATTTTCAAACACAAAATGTTGGTTGTCTACATTTTTCTTCTCAGAAAGCTCACAAATAATTGCAGCTCTGGTACCACTAACTAATTACAGCTGGTCCCATTAAAACCTTATCCTTTAACATTTCCACAAACAAATCCAGCTGTATAAACTCGCATGAGAACAACATCAGATATCTGATGTAGCATTAGCATCTAGGACATAAAATAGGAATGCCTTCTCAAAGACAAATTTTGTCAAGATATTGCTCAATATATTAAGCAGGTTAATATAGTGGGAAGAGCAATGGATTTGGAATCATAAAGAACCGAGTTCAAACTATAATTCTGCTACTATGGGAGTGACCCTGGGCTTTGGGAGAATTAAATAATAATGATAAAATATCTGGTACAATCTGTGATACTTGTCAGCTGCACAATAATTGTCACCACACTGTGTTAGTCATCTTTGCATTGCTGTAACAAACTACCTGAGATAATCGAGTTAAAAAAGGAGCGGTTTATTTTGGCTCAAGGTTTGGAGCTCTCAGTGCATGGTTAGTTGGCCCCACTGTGCTGGGCCTGTGGAGAGGCGCACATCCTGGTGGGGACACGTGGTGGAGGAAGCTGCTTGCCTCATGGCAGCCTGGGAGCAAAAAGAAGAGAGAGATTGGCATCCCACATCCTCTTTGAGGGCACGCCCCACCCCATGACTTAAACCTTCCCACTATGCATGGATTCTTAAAGGTTCCACGACCTTCCAGTAGAGCCAGGGGCTGGGGACCAAGCCTTCGACATGTGGGCCTTTGGGGGATATTCCAGACTGAACTACAACACACCCTTACTCCTTTTCCTGGTCCAAATTCAAACACGTGTTTCCTTAAGGCAACAGGTTTTCTTATCGACATTCAAAATGCAATTGTGTGGCTGGGAAACCCAGCAAGGACCCCTGCCTCTGCATTTCTTCGCCAGCAGCCACGGACCCTGGACCCCTGGATGACTCTTCCTCTCGGGCCTGGCACAGTGACTGTGGGGAATAAAGAGGAGGCTGCCTGGCGTCCGGCTTGGCGTCCGGCAGAGGCTGAACACATTTCTAACGGGCCCAGCTAGGACTGCTGCACTCTTCCGGGTCTGGCAAACTGAAGAAAGCAAGCTCGCACCCCTTTCTGACGAAGCTGAAAATCTGAGGGAAGTCTAACCAATGCCAAAATAGAGTCTAGCTTTTATGTAACCTGCTTATGGTCAGAAGGGCCCATTGTTTCACAGAGGTAGTGTCCTGCACCTTGTCCTGCGTGTTGTTTGATGTGACCAAATTCTACCTTGTTAAATCAGAGATGGAACTAGCGAAAAATAGGGTGAGTTACTGGACATCAACGGAAGTCTCTGAGGCTCAGAACGCAGAAGGCAGGGAAAGGGCACAGAGGTTCTCTCTCAAGCGGCATTGGAACCAACTATAGCTCTTCCCTGCCAGATTGGTGCGATGTGGCAGCTGGGACAGAGATTGTAGAATCTGGCCTCTGGTTCAAATCTCGGATCTCTTGTTGGACTTTGGGCAAGCAATATAATCTTTCCATGTCCAGTCGCCTCGGCTGTAGAATGGAATTAGTAAGACAGCCCGCTTAGCAGTTCTTTCTTATTTCTTATTAATTTAACAAGTAGTGTTGAGAATGTTGAGTGTTCCAGGCACTCTTCTAAGTCCGTAGAGGCAACGTTCCACAGGTTTCCTGTTTTCCGGCCTCGGAATCTGCCTCCTTACAAATTCTTCACATTGGACCTCCTTTGCCGCTGGAAGGATGCAGAGCAGATTCTCATCTTGGTTTTTGCATGGTTGCAGCCCTTAATGGAGCAATGATTCCAGGCGTTTCACTGCATCTGATTAAACAGGTGTGGTTCTTTTCACTGCCCCAGATGTGGGAGATGATGACAAGCTGCTTTCCCGGGGCCCTCGCAGGGGCTGCGGCGGGAGGGAGAGAGCCAGGTGGACCTGAGGGAGCACTGGGTTCCGGCTCTGTTCCTGGCAGTGCCGCCCATTCTGCCTGGCTTCACTCTTGACCTTCCTGCTCCTGCCGTGGAATTAGCCTTCTCACATTGTCTTTAGTGGACTCTAGTTGAAGTTCGTCCTCCGGCTCTGCTCCCTGTTCTTGCAGATTTGGCTGGGGTCTGGCTCAGTCGACACCCTAACTGTACTGCCTGGGCCCAACCCGGCCCCTGACCCAGCAGGTTTTCAATCAGTGTTAGTTTTTATTTGTTGTTGCTGTCCTAAATTTTTTTGAGCTCTGAGCTACGCTTGCGCATAATAAAGGAACAAAATAAAATGCCCGCACATCCGTGGAGCTGAGATCCTCTTGACTGTAATATGCACCAACCTTTTATGTAACACACACGCCCCTGTGCTTTCTTATCAGTTAGGGTGTTCCTTTATTCTTACTGAAGGAACTGTTTTAGACTTTTTTTTTTTTTTTAAGAGAGAGAGAGGGACAGTGAGAGAGAATCAATTTTTTATTTTAGTTTTTCATTTGACTTTTGTTGCTCCAACACTTCTTTATGTACGTGGTGCTGAGGTTCGAATCCATGTCCTTGCGCATACCAGGCAAGCACCGTAACCGCTGAGCCACTGTTCCAGCCCCTCTTTTAGACTTGTTTAACTAAAACTTTCATATATAAACAGCAGCCTAGTCCCATCTTGTTTCAAAAGTTTTTCTTTATTCATAAAATACCCCAAAGTCAAGGTGTTGGTTGTTTTGGCGTGGCACCTGGACTTCATCAGCTCAGGAAGCATCTTTGATGTGACACCTCTGAGAAGCCTTTTGTCCACGGGCAGGTGTGTATTTCCTTGTTTCCCATGAAGCTTCAATTGCAGGGCTTCTTATCAGCAGGAGTCCTTCCTTCCGCTGTACGGACCAAGCTAGTTCAGAGTTTCGTCACATCGGAAGGCAATTGAAGAATATGCAGCCACCAAATCTAGAAAAAGTACAAAATGTCATGCTGAGTACCTCATTAATAACAAAAATCGCACCCCTCCTCTGGATCATTGTGTTTGTCAACTTTTTGAAAATTGTAATTTGCTATGATTTATCTTCTCTTTCTTCCTTATTATGACATCTAATTTTACATTCATAAATTTACATTTTTTTTTCCTAGAGAGGGATTTGCAGATTGCAGGAATTTGGGCCTAGTTGACACTTGGATCTGCCCCATTCTTAGGTAAATTTTGTTTGTTTAAATGTGGTGGCAGCTCTGGGCTGCTGGTGGCACCATCCCAACACCGTGACAGGCTCTTTCTCATCACTGTGCAGGGAGTTTTGCTTTGTTTAGCTTCTTTAACATGGGTGAAAATATTTTGAGGGACATTGAAGTACACCATGGATTCATTAGCATTTTCTACTTGACCGAGCTTGGTTTTATTTTTTTCCTTAATTGAATCACATGTTATTGTGAGTTAAAAAGCTTCCATTTGAAGCCAGCTGGAAATGCCTGAAGAACTGATGTTTTGTCCAACACAGAATTGGCCACACCATCATCTCACCACTTTAGAACTCTTTGGCTTTGGTTTTATTTATTTGTTTGTTTACTTATGTATTTTTTTCCTTCAGTTGACCTATGCTGTGGTTGGGGTATGGTTTGTCCCCCAAAGCTTCATGTGTTGGAGGCTTGGTCCTCAGGGGGTGGTAGGAGGTGGTGGGACCTCTACAGGTGGGGACTGGTGCAAGGTCACGAGGTCCCTGGGGGTGCTGCCCTGGGGTGGGATTGGTGCTGCTTAGTGGGTTGATTCTTCTAGAGTGGGTTGAGAAAGGAGCCTGGCTGCGGCTGTTCTCCACCTGTTGTGAGAGGCCGTGTGCCAATGTTATAGAAGTGTCCTGCTCTCATCACACTTCCTGCCAGGACTTTTAGCTTCCATTGGCGACTTATGGACAGTTTCTGTAAATATAGTTCTATTGAACTACACCCATGCTTATTCTTTTTCTTTTTTGGCACTGGGGATTGAACCCAGGGGTGCCAAACCATGGAGCCACATCCCCAGCCCTTTTTGTTTTTTATTTTGACACAGGGTCTCACTAAGTTGCTTAAGGCCTTGCTAAGTTGCTGAGGCTGGCTTTGAACTTGCGATCCTCCTGCCTCGGCCTCCTGAGTCGCTGGGATTATAGGCCTGCACCAGCATGCCCAGCTCATGCCTGTTCTTTATGCATTTTCTGTGGCTGCTTCTTTGCTACAGTAGAAAAGTTGAGTATTTGCCACAGCACTCAAGTATGGATAATTGAGGAATTATTTATTCCCTGGCTCTCTAGAGAAGAGCCTGGTCATTCACATCGTCACACTTGCTGAGCAATTGAAACCTCACTGCCGTGTGTGTTCCCTGTTCCCACATGGTCTGTACCTTGTGACTGGCATGCCTTTTCAGGTTCACAGCATTATCTGTACCTTTACATCTCATTTAAAAAAATAAGATTGTGAAATTTGCAAAGCAGACCACATACACGCTTCTTGGAAATGGCAAGCATACGAGCTGCGTAGAGTGGGTGCTCACTTGGATTTTCAGGAGACTTTGAGTTATAATAATTATATCATTATGTAAGAATTATGAAAACCCTTCACAATCACATAGAGCACTAATGGCATTCACAGTCATGATGGTTTGAGCTTGATTCTCCAACTCCCTAGTCTCGATTTCTTCAAATACTGCGCTCAGATTAGCCTTTTGAAGGACATCTCTGAGTTTCTATCACTGGCTAAGAACCAAACACAAATGAAGCATTTTACAATCTCTCTGTATTCTGAAGAGCAAGGTTTGGCATTTACAAGTCATTCTAATCTGGACTCGGAGGAGGCTGGAACTGGAGACGTGAAGGCAGGAGTCAAAGGTTTGCCAACGTTTCTGCCCCTAGCCGCCTCCTTTCCAGGGTCTCAGATGCTCCAGCTGTAACTCTTTGCCATTAATGCCCCCTGTTTAGTTTCCTCTTCAGGACACACACGCACCCCGTTCCACTCCTAGGTGTACTGTCTGCTGTGCAACTCCATGACCTGTTCGATTCCCCGGGGGTCCAGATCCGGTGAGCTCCAATCTCCATTCCCTTAGGAGAGTGCTTCCTGCATGGGGTTGAAGCACTCTTCCTCCTTCGGACACAGCTGTGCTCACCAGTTCTTCTCCCATGGAACTTATGGTTTTGTGAATTGGCTACATGTTTTATCTCTCCCACTTTTTGTAGATCTGATTTTATGTAGCTGAATCTCTTTTTTTAAAAAAGGGGTCATGTTGACCGAATATGTGGATGGAAGATACTGCGTATATGATTAAGTTACTTTCTTTTTTTTTAATTATTGACTTAAAATTTTAATTATGAAAACTACACTTAAATGGAGCTGAATAGAAGATCCAGAGCATGAAAGAAGTACTCAGACAACAAGAGAAATACAACTTCCGCACTGGACAACTTTAATTTTCTCTGTTAAGGAAAAGCCAAGAGCCCTTGTTAAGAATGAGGAAGGAAGGACACTCGGGGCGTGGTGGTGCACACCTATAATCCCAGTAGCTCAGGAGGCTGAGGCAGGAGGATCTCAAGTTTAAAGCCAGCCTCAGCAACATGGCAAGGCCCTGAGCAACTTAGCATGACCCTGGCTGTAAAACAAAATTAAAACGAAATACAACACAACAACAACAAACAGGGTGGGGATGTGACTCAGTTGTTAAGTGCCCCTGGGTTCAAACCCTGGCACCAAAAAAAAAAAACGAATGAGGAAGGAAAAGGACAGAGGTGAAGGAGTGGTTTGGTATAGACTGCAGAGGCTAACTGAAAATTGGTCTGTGTTAATTCAGTGTCAGATTATTCCATTTGTTAAATAAGAAGTTAAAAGGGACCATTGCTTTGGACTAAGCTCCTGTCCTGGGTTCCCATAGAGCAGACTAAACATCATAGAGTCGCCCATGCTAGACGTCCACATCACCACGCTGAAACTGAGCTGCTGTCTGAGCTGGGGAGAAATCGGAAGATTCAGACAACCAAGTTTCCCACAGTCCAGTTTCAACCAGCCTAGCTATTTTCCGCTTTAGTCCTTGCAAAGCGACCTGAAGTAACCCAAGGTTCACCACTCTTCTGTTCTGTCCTCCGTCCCTGCCTCACCAGGAAAGTAACTTTGAGACTTCAATCTGCTTTCTGTTCTTCGCTTCTACTCCCCCAGCCCTTCTCGCTGTAAAGCCTAGCCCTTTTGTTCAGCTCATCAGAACACTTGCCCTGTTTTGTGGAATAAAGCATCACTGCTCTCTAGAACCTCACAAAAGCCAATTAGGATTATTTTTTTTTTAAAGAAAGTGGGAGAGAGAAAGAGAGAGAAATCAGTTTTATTTAGTTTTTCATGTAGCCTTCATTACTCTGACACTTCGTTGTGTATGTGGTGCTGGGGTTCAAACCCGTGGACTCCACACATGCCAGGCAAGCACCGGAACCGCTGAGCCACCACGTCAGCCCCCTTTTAAGATCTTTAAGCTAAATTTGTTTTAATTTTCTTTTGACAAGAACATCAGAGAGAGACAGTGAAGCAAGGAGCAAAGGTTTTGGCAAGACAGCTGATGGGTGAGGAAGATTGCCAAAGGCCACTCAGCAAGGCAGCGACCCCCTGCTCACTGTTTTGAAGTTCACAGGCTCCTTTATGTGAAGGTCACAGCCTCGGCCCTTATCGGAACCTAGTGTCTCCGACCTTATCAGAGGATCCCCACTCTACTGAAATAGTCCAGCCAGAAAACCCCCGTTGTGACCCCCAATTCAGTCCTTAAAAGACCACCTATCCAACAGCCAGACGGCTGTTTTCTGCTTGGAAAGTGTGTCCCTACTGCTATTTCAATAAACCTTCTTGATCTTTTGAGGACTAGATCCTTTCTTCCTGCACCTCATATCCTCTTTTTCAGCCTCTTTTCCCTTCAACAGCCATTGCAGTGCTGAGGGGGCGGAGGTGTGGAGGGAGGATGGAGGCGCTTGTGCAGGTCAAGGGCAGGTGACACTGGGGAGCCGAGTGCTGGCTGAGCTGGGGGAGCCTGTGGACAGAAGTGGGTATACCCAAACAATAAAGCTTCTGACATCGCTCAGCTGATGCTCAACTCCTGTGTGGTGCCTGCCTTCTCTGTCCCTGGCCTCTGAGACCGGAACAGATGTTTCCCTTTGTTTCCAAGTCCTGTTAGTACACTGGTAAATTTCCCTTCCGGGCTCTTGCACCTGAAACAATGGTTCTTGTCTTTTATGTCCAATAAAGTATTTAATTCTGTTGTCCACTTGGGGCTCAGGCTGGACTGACTTACATTTGTTTGATTCTGGTGAATAAAACCCATCAAAATGATAGCTTTGTGGAAACTGTGGTAGAACACAGAAGCCAAAAAAGTTCTCTTCTTGCAATGCAGAGGAGTTTAAGGGCATCAGAAAAACTGCCTAGCAGGTCAGAATCCTTCATGCCCGTGACTCATTCCTGCTGGGCCATTCAGGATATCATCTGTCTTGGCAGAAAGGTCACTTCTGATTTAATAGCCAGGAATATCAAATGGAAGAATTACTGGAAGAAACGCGCTCACGCAACGGTTAACGTAACGAAGTTTCAAACTGAATGCTGTGATGGTGGTCACTCCTTTGCCAGTCATCCTCTGCAAAGTTACTTCCCCTCCCTTTGCCTGACTTTCTATCTAAATTTAAGTAAAAGCCTAAATGATGACGATGTCACCTGATAAATAATTTTTCTTAAGACCACAAAATTGAGACCTATTGTGGCCTCAGGTCATCAGAATGTTTATCACCTTCCTTATTCTTTAGTCCTTCCAATCAGCTAACACAAAGTATGTAAATGGTGTGAGGTTTAACTTGGCGAAAAGCAGTGTTTGTCTAAAGAGTTGCAGGGTCTACCCTGGAAGGTCACAGTTGATGGGGCGGTCTTCCCATGGGGGAAGGGAACATGGGGGTGGGTGGAAGGAGACACACGCTCTGGATGAAGAAGGTCCCTCCCAGCACGGAGCCCTCCTGTCTGTCCCCACTGCACCTCCGTCTCCCAGTAAAAGCCCTTCTGCGTTGCAGAGTTCCCTATAGTGGTCTTGAGAGGTGATGGCCCCCCATCTTCTTAAAGTGCCTGCCCTTGAATAAACCCGATTTCTTTCCACTGACTCTCATTCCTGAGTATTGGCTTTTGAGAAGCAACATCAAATAGCGCTTCAGTTGTGTTTCTTCAGATATTGTTAATCTGCCTGATGGGAATCTTTGAGTGGGTTTTCTTAAGGTGACTGTCCCTTCTTGAATATCTGTTTTCATAAATGTTCTTTAGACAGAAGGACACCTTAGGGTTTAGACAGAACGTCCTTGTGCTGTAAGCTATGTCCCAGAGGGCACAGGACCTCGGGCTTACTAAGGGCAGCCAAGTGCTGATTTCAAGACGTTTTCTTCCTCTCATGTGCTGCGCTCTGAGAGACCACAGAGCTAACTTCACCCCAACCTGGGCATTGATTAGAAGGACCCGTTCTCATCCTCCCCATTACGAGGAAGGCCTATACATTTCTTTGGGGCAGAACATATAGCTTAAAAAATCATTATCGTAATTAAAATAAAATGTTAATTGAAAAGAAAATCATTATTTTTATAATGAAAACTTCTGAGAGAAAACCCAGTAAAATCCTTTTGGCTGGCAAGACTGCAACACAAGATTCTATTACATATGTGTCAGTGAGTTTTGTGAACAAAGGAATTAAGTGGTCATTTAGCTATGGTCAGCTCTAGCTGGACCCATGGCTGATGGGGATTTTACCTGGTGCAGCAGAGCTAACTTCTTTCCCCTTGTGATGGTGGCTGTACATGGCTGTGAGAATTTTCTAATAATATTCAGTAGGTCCACATTGGAGCTGGAAGAAAGTGGTGTGCAGAGAAGACATCCAAATAAATAACAACTCTATTCTAGTGAGGTTAAATTGTTTCCTTTTCCACACAAAACGGCATCCAGTGTAACTGACTTGATATCAGTTAGCTGACTGCTCCTGAAATGTAGGGCGCCATATTGAATACTTGGAGTTGCCAAATTGGACTTTCAACCATGGGAGGAGCTGGTTCAAATTACATAAGGTGTTGCTATTATAGAGACTTTGCCTCACTTCTGGCCTACCCAGCCTGGATAGTTTGTTTATAAGATCACAGGACAAACTAGGTGGCTCAATTAAGAGACTGACCAGCATCCATACAATGGACTATCTTGCCTACTTGAGTTTTAGGAAGATCCTGTGTGGGAGAGTATTTTGTCTGAGTATTCACACTACATGAGAAATAAATATTCCCATATCCTGGGACCATCCCAAGAAGTCTCTGCAGACACCTCTTCTCCAACTCTCCGTCATCAATCCTAGTGTTTTGCTTCTTTGAAGGACCTGGCCTGTAGACTCTGGTCGTTATCTAAGGGCATTTGTCCTTTCACATAAGTTATATGACAAGTTTGTCCTTTTGGAAGAGAGTTTGTTTTCCACTATCCTTTAGAACCCCGTGTGGCTTCATGATGGTGAAGCACTGCATTTCTGGCTGTATCATGCTGAGCCTTCTGTACATAAGACTCAAATTATGGTCTTGGATAACTTTCCATGGGGTCATGGGTGTGGTAATAAAGTAGGGTGGCACCATGTGGTTGGGGTGGCATACTGGAGTCAACCCACTTTCTTCTCCAATTTTGGTACCTGCTCAGGCCAGATCCTAAGTATGCAACTTCTAGATGTCGAGTTGTGGGTATCCTGGCATTTTGATTAAGTGGACCGGGAACATCCAGTTCATTAGGAGTTTATTGATTTCTACGGTCCCTTTGTCTGTCATGATCATACATTAAGATTTGTGATGATTTCTTCTATGTCTGCTACCTTTGTGGTTATACATTCAATTTCTTTTCCTTTTTTCTTAAAATTCTAGTATGCACACTGTCCTTAACCAAGTTTGTAATTAATCACCATCTCTTATCTCCATTAGGATTAAAAGAGAACATTGGGACAATGGAAACCTAATCACCTATCATTCTGTCTTATGTTTTCCCTTACATATTTTATTTTGATGTTATATACTTATAAAGTTAAAAATTATTGTGATTATATTTTGAAATTCAGTGGTTGCTTAAAATGATTGACATTTTTCAGCCCCTTTGTTCATACTATCTTCTTTCTAGATGAAAATTACTTTTTAACTAATTACATACTTAGAAATACTTTCAGTAATGTGCTCTTAATGATAAACTCATGCTGTATGAATCTGAAAGCACTAATTCATTCTCAGTCGTGAGTGGTACTTTAACTGGACATGAGATTCTAAATTGAGAATGATTCTATCTCAGCACTAAATATATTATTTCACCACCTCTGATTTATATTGTTGCTATTGGGGGGGTTGGGAGCAGACTATTCTGTTTCTTGTAGATAATCATGTCTTTTCTCTCCAGACACATTCAATATTTTCTCTTCATCTTTCCTGTTTTACAGTTTCAATTTGAGATCTATGTGTGAGCTCATTTTTATTTTATCCTCTTTGAGACTTAATGGGTTCTAAATTTCTAGATTCTTGCATTTCATCAAGACTAAATATTTCAGAAATCTTGCCCAATTAACTTATCTCCTTTGGAAAACCTTTTAACACACACACGTTAAGCCTTCTCATTTCATCCTTCATGTTTCTGTACTTCCTATACTTATTTTTCATTTCCCATCTTTAGGTTGTTTTATTCCCTTCAGATATATCTTCCTGTTAATTAACCTTTTTTTTTTATTAGAGAGGGACAGTGAGAGAGAGATAGAGAGAGAGAGAGAGAGATCATCAATTTTCATTAGTTTTTCATGTGGCTCTGACCCTTTTTTGTTGCTCCGACCCTTCGTTGTGTACGTGATGCTGGGGTTTGAACTCACATCATCACACATGCCAGGCAAGCATGTAACCGCTGAGCCACTGTTCCAGCCCCTAGGAGTAGTATTTCTATTTGATATTTTTTCAGGCCCTTTCAATGTTCACTTATAATTATAATGGACTTATGTAGTGTCTTCAAGAATGCTGTAAGGTCATGGGTCACTGGGTTTAATCATGGCATGGGCAAATATTCAGATTTATTATGTATCATATTATTGCTTCAAGACTTTTATCCATTCTTAATTTGAGGGACTTCATTCCAGGAAAACAAGGCTGGTTCAACATACGCAAATCAATAAATGTAATTCACCACATAAACAGAATTAAAAACAAAAATCATATAATCATCTCAATTAATGCAGAGAAGGCATTTGATAAAATTCAACACCACTTTATGCTCAAAACTCTGGAAAAGATAGGGATCAAGGGAAAATACTTTAACTATGTTAGATCCATTTATGACAGACCCACAGCCAACATTATCCTCAATGGAGAAAAACTGAAAGCATTTCCACTGAATTCAGGAACAAGACAAGGCTGTCCGCTTTCCCCACTCTTGTTCAATATAGTCCTTGAAACCCTTGCCAGAGCTATCAGGCAAGACAAGGAAATCAAAGGAATTCATATAGGAAAAGAGGAAATTAAGTTATCTCTATTTGCTGATGACATGATTCTATACCTAGAAGACCCAATAACCTCGGCCAGAAAACTCCTAGAGCTTATAGGCAATTTCAGCAAAGTGGCTGGCTACAAGATCAACACCAGTAAGTCACTAGCTTTCCTTTACTCCAGCAACAAATCCACAGACGAAATCAGGAAATCTCTCCCATTCACCATCTCCTCCAAAAAAATGAAATACTTGGGCATTAACCTTACAAAGGATATTAAGGACCTCTACAAAGAAAACTATCAAACCCTAAAAAAAGAAATTACAGAAGACCTGAGTAGATGGAAAAACATTCCATGCTCATGGTTAGGCAGAATCAATGAAATGGTTATGAAATAACCAGGTTTGGAATCTTACTAAGCGATTGTGTGGTTAATCACGCCTAGCCCCTATTCTTCAGATCTGGAAGTGCTTTTTTTTACACAGTCATAAAATCAAGCTGTTTAGTCTTCATAGCAGCAATGAGCTCAGCACTGTCAAAGATACCTGCGGGTGACAGTTTCCTCGTTTCTCTGTTCTTGGCGTCTGGAGTGTCTCAGTAACTTTTTATGATGTCCCAGGTCAAGTTAAATGTCTAACAGTTCTGTACCTTACATAGTTAAGCCCCAACAGTTTAAAATGTATTTATGTCCTAATACCTTAGTGGTTATATGAAAAAAGTACATATAAAATGGAAGGAAAATTATTTTTGTTCCATTCTCAAATAATCCCAATTTCTTTCCAATAGGATATGCACATGAAAGACATCATACATAGGAACTGAAAGGCAGGGATTTTATTTTTGTTTGTTTCTTAAATATGTTCAATTACTAATGGAATGTGTGCACCTGTTGGGTGCTACTTACCTTGTCGAGGATCGGGATCATACTGAAAACCGCCACGCTCATTTCCTATCTACTTCCTGTTGATTTTCATGTGGAACCCACTTCTCACCAGAGCAGCCACCCCAACCCCCACTTCACAAAGATGTGATTTGCACGCAAGTGCTGCAGGCTGACCCAGCTGGTAGTTCACGCAGTGCACACCACGGCACCCCCTGCAGAACTGAACCACCTCTGGCTCGCTCTGGCTTTGTGGCCATGCCTTAAGCACAGTGCAGTTGGAGACCCAGACCACTGCTCTGGGTGCCATCACTCTGATCACCACGCTGGCCCAGGGTCTGGCAGGTATTGATGTGCACTTTGCGTCTCCTGGAGAAACACCACCTCATGTCTTTCACTGTTGAAATCCCTGCGTTCATCTGGTCTCCAGCCTCTGTTGCCTCCTCCACCTACAGAGAGTAAGTTGGGTGCTTTATAACCATTCCGGACTCCCTTGAGCAGTGTATTCTCAAGGCTGCAGCAATGGGAGTATTTTGAAGGTTGTAGTTAGTATGAGTGTGAGTGGATGATCCAAATCACTTCAATAGTCTCCTAGGCCTCCAGATAACTTCCTCAATAAAATTCCAAGAAATGCGTGACCTTCCATTTTCATTTAATGCATGTGGATGTGCTCTGAGACTTTGTTGAGTACATGGTGCTGGGGTTTGACCTCTCGGACTCACGTACGCTGAGCAAGCACCGTAACCGCCGAGCCACCACTCCAGTCCTCTGCTACCTTTTTTGAACGTATCATGCCCAATGAGTATTCTGGGTCCTAATCCCAACCTATTAAATTATGTAAACTTTAGAAGTATTTTCTTCCACAAAGAATGGAAGATGGGGCAAAAATAAAAGTTGAGCTCAACAAAAATTTAGAAAAGTCTCTTAGAAAAATCCTTGGCCTGCATTTGGTGCCCCAAGAATAGGCAAACCTTGCATTAGAGTGCTTTCCTTTTTCTTAAATTGAGATATTTATTATAGAACACCCATACAAATTTTTCACAAAATAATATAAAATGTGTATAGATTCTGGATATTAGAATTACCCCTAGGAGTGCCCCCCCAATTACCCACCCTTATCCCTCCCTTCCCCTTCCCACAATATCCCTAAAAAAAATATTATGTTGTATAACATTACACTTTATCTGGATTTAACACATGATACTAGACCAACTTTCTCACTGGCCAGGGTCTAGAGCCAGTCTCCACAGATGAGTGGAGTCATTCGACCCTTGGTTCTCTGGGTTACGCTGATTTTACTCAGCATAATTTCTTCCATAGCCATCCATTTACCTTCAAAGGCTGCAATATCATTGTTTCTAATTGCTGTGTAAAATTCCATGGTATATATGTACCACAGTTTTTGGATCCATTCATCCAGTGAGGGACATCTGGGTTGTTTCCATAGTCTAGCAATAGTAAATTGAGCTGCTATGAACATAGATATTACTGTGTCACTATAATGAGCTGATTCTAAATCCCCTGGAAAAATACCCAGGAGTGGAATAGCAGGGTCGTATGGTGGGCTCATCCCTAGTTGTTTGAGGATTCTCCACACTGCTTTCCAGAGGGGCTGTACCAGTCTGCAGCTCCACCAACAGTGTGTTAGTGTGCCTATCTCTCCACAGCCTCTCCAGCATCTGTTATTGTTTATTTTCTTCATCTTTGCCATTCTGACTGGGGTAAGGTGATGTCTTAATGTGGTTTTCATTTGCATTTCTTTGATTACTAGTGATTTGGAGCACTTTCTCATGTATTCATTGGCTTGATCAATGTCTTCTGGTGAGAAGTTTCTTGAGGCTGGCAGGTGGCATCTCCATGTGGCCAGGACACCGTGGCTATGAAACACCTGGATAACAAGAGCCAGCTGCAGATCTGCAATTAAGAAATTATTTTAAGTGGAAACTCTCATCTCAGAGGTCACAAACGCAGATGAACATAGTGTGACATAACAGATGTGCAGGGTTGGGGCGCTCTGCGGGGAGCTGGAGAACCTGGGCTCTACACAAAAGAGGCAGCTGCCTCTTCATCACCAAACTGACGTCACCCCTGGAAATCATGGTTTTTTCCACCTTTTCTTTTTATCCAGAAAAAGTAGAAGAAAAACTTAACATCTATTCTTTTCCTCAGTCCTTTGGAGTTTTCATTTTGAGATAAGGTCTCACTGAGTTACTGAGGCTGGTCTTGACTTTATGATCCTCCTGTCGCAGCCCCACTGAGTTGCTGGAGTTGCAGGCATGTGCCACCACATCTGGCTTGGAAATCTACAATTCAATATGGGGAAAAAAATACTAACTATTTGCAGACTAAATGAGATTTTGCTGAAGTCTAACCTAGTTGGAGATGGTCCATTTGTAACTTCTGACAAGTGTTAGAGAAATGGATGAGAAAGAGAGGTTAGGTCAGAGGACAGTTATCCCAAACTAAGGTGGGTGTTGAAAGAGAAAGCGTTGCTTCTTTTTTTTTTTTTAGGGCTGAGGACCCAACTCAGGGCCTTGCATATGCTAGGCAAGCGCTCTGCCACTGAGCTAAATCCCCAACCCAGTGTTGCTCTTCTTAACCAACATATTTGATAACTGATAGAGAACAATATTAGGGATGCCAACAAAACTATCTAAAGCTATAGATGTGAGCTGGATCATTAATCCATCTAGGTGTCATTACACATTATCACTCTTCCACTTTTGTTTGTAAGAAGGGAAAATTTGTTTTTTACTTTCTTTTTCTTTTCTTTTTTTTTAATAAAGAGGAGAGGGAAAATGAGAAAAAAAGAAAAAAGAGAGAATCAATTTTATTTAGTTTTTCACGTGGCTTTCATTGCTCCAACACTTCGCTGTGTACGTGGTGCTGGGGTTTGAACCCGCGTCCTTGCGCAAGCCAAGCAAGCACTGTAACTGCTGAGCCACCAGTCCAGCCAAGAAAGGGAAATTTTCATTGTAGAAGTTTCTTTCTTGAAGACCATTTTCATAAACATCTGAAGCACTTCTTTATTATTCTACCTTATATTGCTTTTTGAATTTTAAAGTTGGGCAATTTATCTGATAGAAATTGTCATTTTCACAAATACACATCTGTGAGTCCTGGAAGTATCCTGTTACCCTTTGCCCCTTTAAACCACTGACCTGCTTTGGCTGCCAGCTTGCTCAAGCCCTTGACTTTGCCAGATTTTATTCGGTCCTTGCAATTTTTGTGCCAGGCAGTATGCTGGGTGCTGAAAAGACCACAAGAACAAGACAGGGTTTCTGGTCCTCAGATGCTGATGATGTGAAGAGTTGGACTTACTCAAATCTGACTTTTAGGTGAAAAAGTGTAATTTCTGGAGCAAGACAAAACAGATCGGTGGCATGCATTTTCTGCTGGTGCTGTGTATCCGTGGCTCTGTGAGCTACGTGTGGGCCTTGAGAAAACCAAGCACCATACTTAAAAAATGAATTTTTCCTTCTGCAAATATGAAGTTCTATTGGGATCATATCAGCGTAAATGATTAATATAATTTATTATTAAGATCTCAAAGAAAATATGTTAGCTTGCAGATGAGGGTGTTCCTCAGTTTCCCAGCCTGTCCTTGGCTTTTCCTTTCTGTTTCCCCTTGCTGCCTTGGGTGTTCCTCTGACCCCGCTGCCCAGGCTGCTGACTGCATATCCCCACCAACAGTCCGCGCCTCTCTCTGCAATCAAAAACTCCGAAGTCCAAGGTTTGCTCTACACCTCTACTTTATCCAATAGCAATCTCAACATCACCGTGTCCAACAGTGACGTGCTTTTGTCAAAACTACTCCGTCCTCAGTCTCTCCATGTTATGCAATGGTAACTCCAATCTTCCAGTTGATTGGAGTGGGAACTGGACATTATTACTCTCCTATGTCCTCTGTATCTCCTTGCCAGCTTCTCAGTTCTGCCTGCTAAATGTATTTAAAGACTCAACATTTCTTATCACCTTCTGAGTCATTCTCCCAGTCTGAATAATTGTATTAATCTCTTAATTGGTCCCCATACTCCCAATTTTGCCATCCTATGGAGCTAGCAGTGTGACACTAAAGAAGATTTGCATCACATCACTCCTCTGCTCAAATCCTGACCTGGATCCAGCCTTCTTCCTTCATCTTGTTTTATCTCGATAGCGTTCAGCAAGGGGTGCCCCCATACCCTTGCCACCTGATCACCAACTGACCACACTGTCCCTTGTCTCTCTCTGATGCAGAGGTGCTGACTCCAGGCACTCCTTGGAAACTCCGTGCGTGTTCCTGTGTTGGGATGGAGTACCAGCTGTGCCCTCTGTGGGAAACTCGTGCCCCAGAAACCCACCTGCTGGATCCTTCCTTGCTTTGGGCCTTCACTCAAATGTCACTTTCCAGAGACCATGAGGAACGGCAAAGGGACTTAAGGAGGAGAGAGTAGGGAAAGTATTTTATTCATTATTACATTGATTCACTTTTCTATTTCATATCTTGTCAAACTCTTGCAGAACTAAGGCCACTTTGGTGGGAGAAGATCAAGAAAGACAGAAAAGTACGAACAAGAGAGTTCCTTGCTAGAACCAGGGGGCAAGCGCATCAGCACCTGGCCTTCAGACTTTCCCAGGGAACAGGAAGGGGAGGACCCCAGACGTGGCGCCCTTCAGGAGGGAGGAGAGACTCAAAGAATGTGATTGACAGGTTGTGGCTGAGCTGCCCCAAGGGGCGACCCCTGCCTCGCACCTCCACCCGCCTCAACTTCCTGCAGCCATCTGCTCTGAGGTTGTCTGGTTGAGTCTGCATCTTTCTGTTTCACTTGCCAGAGCATCAGATGCATGAAAGCACCATCCTTGCCCATCGCATCTGCGGTGAGGTCGAGGTTCTAGAACAGTGCCAGGCCCTTGGGTCGCCTGACTCAATACCAATGGTGGTGATCTAACACCCTCCTCGGCCGACACCTAGGGTCTGGGCTGTGTTGCCTCTGTTTTCTCCGAAACCACTCTGGGTGACTCTGGAGTCTCCTGGAGAAGAGAATGAGATGCTGGCGATCGGAGGACAGGGCAGATTTTGTCCGTCTCGTATTCACTGCCTGCATAGCATCAAGTCCAGTTCTACAATAACTTTCCCTGAAGCCTGGGCATCTCTTGTGTTTAACCACTTCGCCATACTTTTAGTTTTCTCCCATTTGTGTTCCCCCAGATCTACAAAACCTTGCTTTCCAGAATAAGCCCTGGTTTTCACGTTGTGCTTCCTGTAGCCGGGTGGGAGGAGGGCAGATGTAAGTAGAACCGGAGACTGTGTCCCGAGAGGGCTGTGCCGCTCAGGGAGACCCAACTGTCTGTGTCTGTACGCCACGGAGGAATGTGTTGAATAACTACGACTTCACAGGAACAACACTGTCATCAGGGATAGTCACCGAGCACTTGTGGGTCACTGGGCAGGCATGAGCCAGGCCATCACATGCGCTCATAGTCCAATGTCAATTTCTAATGTCACACATTCCAGCCAACAGCTCTCTCCACACAATGATGTGTCAGTTTAGGAAAAAATTGGAGCAGGGTTAAGGTGGCCGCAGGGGTCCGGGAGGCTGAACAGAGAGAGAGCAGATACCTATGCAGTCACTATAGGTGGTCAGATAAGCTTAGGAACCTGCTACGCACTTGTTGTGGACACAGAGCTATCAAAGCTTGGGGACTTTTTCTAAGCCAAGGTCCAGATAGAGGGCAGTGTCAGGGGGCTAGCTCGGAGGGGGCTGTGCGTGGTCATCGTTGCTGAAACCCAAGGATAGAGATTCCCAAGGTCCTCACTGTGGCGCCTTTCCTGGGTGCAGCTCGTGATCAGTGACCGGGTGATGGGGTCAGGGTGCTCCGTGTCCAGTCTTGGGGTGCTGCTCCTATTACGGGCCTCAAGTGAGGGGCTGCTTCATTTGGTGGTCTGTGTGCTCCGCAAGCTCAGGGGCCTGGTTCGACACAGCTGTTTACCCGTGTGCTTCCAATCAAGTCAGTAGGTGGTCATTTCTATCAGCACAGCTAATTTATTCATCAGTTTGCATCCTGCGACCGTTCCAGGCATACAGTGTTTGTTTAATTGTACAGAAAGCTGTGGGGTGATCCCACCGCAGCCCTTAGATTCAGAATGGAGCAGCTATTGCAAATCCCCGCCTCACGGTGGGGAGTAGCTTGGGATTGGGTGCTGGGAGTCCTGCACTGACTCATTCTATGCAAGGTTTGACTTGGTGCTCCACGATTCCAAACCCAGATAACGTGAATGCCATTGATCTGTGACAGTCATCCGGCTAAGAACAATCCCAGGTGCTTCTGTGGTTTCTAAACATCTGAGTACCCTGGAGGAGCTTCAAATCAGAATGGTTCCTCCCACAGTGTGTGGCCCTGGAGCGTTAAAACCCAACTAATTCTGTAATACCACTTCACAAATAAAAGACTCGTAATAATCTATCTCTACTTATCTGTGCTGCGATCACATAGGGGCCATGCTAGTGCCAAGGAAAACCCAGAGCGATGCTACACTCCTTCCTAGACGTTAAAGAATAAGCTCAGAATGTGGATAAGTGGGATAACATGGTCACTTGCATGAAAGCTTTAGTCCAGGGCAGTGAAGATCGGCCACAGGGGTAGAGACTGTGGCTTCACTTTTAGTTATCACGGCAGCTTTTAGATGCCCTGATGTAGTTTGTTTTAGTCTGTTTCCCATTGATATCATAAAATACCTGAGGCTGGGAAATGTGTAAAGCAAAGAGGCTTGTTTTGCTCACAGTTTTTGAGGCTCAAAGTCCAAATCTGGGCAGCCCCATGCATTCAGCTTCTGGTGGGAGGGGCTCACAGGAGCCTGTTAAGAGGGAGAGATCACCCGTGGACAGGGAGCCAGGGCGGGGAGACTTCCCAGGGTCCCACTGGAGCTACCTTAACTCCTCCCAAGGGCAGTGCCCCTCATGCCTTCCCACTGGGCTTCACATCCTAAAGGTTCCACCAACTGTCACATCACCATGCTGGGGACCAAGCTTCCAATTTGTGGTTAAGTGAGGGTCTCGACCCTCACTTAAACCACATCCAAACCAAAGCAGGGTCATCACAATTCTGACTGAGCATTCCCTGTTGAAGCACAGGCCAGGAGCTTGCTGAATACAATTTCCCTGCAGGTCTTCGTGTGCTGGGCTTCCTTAGTTCACCAATGCACCTGCTTGAGAGGGATGGCTCTCTTTTATTGATCAGTAGCCCTACTTTGCTTGCACCATAGAAAGTGCTGTTACCCACCTTGTTAAGAGCATGAACTGATTGTAACGTATCTGAAATTTTAAACAATTAACTCCAGAAAAATGCAGAGATTGAAATAAGATGCAGTAACAGATTATGTGTACGTGTGTGTACAATTGAGATTTAATGCTTCAGATCTGTTGCTACGCTTGAAATAAATAAGCCATGAAGAACCATCAGTTGCCACGAGATTGTCCTTGCAGCTGCGCTCCACGCGGAGTCTCCCAGTCCCGTCATGTGGGGAAGCACCGACGGCCATTCCTAACCCGGTGGATTCTGCCTCCCCTCTCCCCTGCACTTCAGCGGAACGTGCTGTACTCATACCTCGGCATAATTTGGGTGGGATGGTGGCCAGCTCCTTGCCAGCTTCACAGTGGGATATTTCCCTGGTCCTCCTTGCTCAAGGAGACGGTATCAGGAAGCAGAGAGAGTGGAGACGGAAGTGGAGCCAGGAAGTTCAGGGCCCTGAGCCACAGAGAGCCATCCCTGGGCTTCTGAACCTGCTGAGGTGAGACAGAAAGTGAGAAATGAGAATCCAACCTGGCCCAATGGAGAGGAGACTGGAGAGCGAACGCTGGGGCTGGCAGAGCTGGAGCGGGTGTGAGAATCTATGGACCACACTGCAGGCGACTGAAGGCTGGGAAGCGGAGGACCAGGCTCAGGAAGCTGATGGGGAAGAAGGCAGGGATCGGGAAGGAGGAGGGCTGAACCCGGGCCTTGGAGCAGGTGAGGAGGAGACCTGCAGGTGAGCAAGAGAGGCTCAGAGGACAGCAGCATCTGGTGCCACTGCAGTTGCATGGCCCCTGGCTGTCCCTGTCAGTTGCGCATAAGCAAATGAGGTTTCATCTGTCTCTGGACTTTGACCTCACTGACTCTCTCTTTCCCTTTAGCTCTCTCTTTTTCTGGCATCTTCTCTTATTCTATGAGAACACAAAAACACAATTACTAAGACTGAAGTCATTGTATATGATATCATTATACATATCTCTCTCCAAAGAATGCATTATCCGGTTCATCAAAACACATGACAAACAGTTGCACGAATGAAGGGTACATGACGTGGCCCGGGATGAAAATGGAGATGAAGGAAAATGGAGACGTTCAAGGAGGGAAATTCGGGGACATCCAAGAGAGTAAATGGACTTGCTGCGGGCCAGACGCCAATCTGGAGCTCTCTGCATGGTGCTCATGGCAGACATTCCTGCCTCCGCTTCCAAAATCAGGAAGGTGCACCAGTGTGTCCGAGGTCCTGCAGCTTGGTGGCCATACCTGCCTTCAGAGCTGGGTTTCTTGGAGTCATAGCTTTCTTCTTCTTCCTTCAGAGGAAGTTCTGGGTCCCTCACTGTTCCTTCTGCAAAGTTCTTTCTAGAAGATATCTTGTCCCCAATTGTGACGGAAGGCACAGTTGCCAGCACAGCTTAGAGACTTTAGTCATGGACATGCTGCTTCCTCCTGGACACAGCCCCCTTCATTCAGTTACAAATGAAACTCTATCAATGAACGACATGGTTTTGATCAAGGATGTGACTCAAACTGCTTTTGTAATTGCTCCTGGGTGCCGGGACCTGCTCCCTGCTCATGCAGCTGGATTTAAATCCTGACCCTTCTGCAGCTGCAGAAGGGAGCTCAGGTATGCTGCCCTGTTTCTCGGAGCCTCTGACTACTGGCTTTCAGACTGGGCATTTGTAGGAACCTTGAGGGGGTGAGGAGACTGCAGCCGTCTCTGCAGTTGGCAGGCCAGCAGCTGTAAGCAGCAAGGAAACTGCCAAGTACTCTTAAGGGTTCTGTGCCCCAGCCAACGGGCTATTTACCCATGAGGTTCAAATCCTTCCAGTCTTGGGAAACACAAGTGATCCTTGGCTGACCAAAACCCCTGAGAAGTTTTTCTGAAAATCATTTTGGAACCTCCCATGGTTATGGGAGGGTAGCCAGAGGATGACAGTGTAGGCAGAAGACGAGGCTGTGATATGAATTTACTGTGGTGCAGAGGTCCAGCCTGCCCTCTGAGCAGCAGTGTCTGCAAACCGGTACATCCCGGCAAGGAGGGGGCCACAGTAGGCTTTGGTTCTGTGGCTGTCCGGGGCCTTGCAGGGCTGATCAGCTATCTTCTGTTCATATATGTTTAGGATACAAATGTGAGCTGAGCCCCTACTCTGTGCCAGGCTCTGCGCAGGAGCTGAAAGCACAATGCCAAGCAGAAGCAAAGGCTCTTCTTACATGCAAGGATCTTGCAGTCTCATAATGGAAAACCAACGAATAACAGAAAGATGTAGCTTTGGATGGTGAGCGCTGCAGACAGCAGCAGCCAGGCTTTGAGAATGTACAAGATGGATTGAATCTAGTCTGCTTTGTGGAGTCGATGTCCCTGGAAAGGTTTCAGCTGAGATTTGGAACCCGTGGGCCAGCGTGTGGACCTTTGGGGAGAGCATGCAGCGCTGAGTCACAGCGCTTGCCTTGCTGGGCTCCAGTTCTGCACCCAACTTGGTTTGCAACCCTCTCTGGCAAAGGGAGGAGGAGTCCAGCTCATGCAGATACAGCCTCCGGCCAGTGGGACCCTTTCTCCAGATCCTCGAGGTTGTTTGGTGTGGCTCAGCCAGGAACCTATGACTTTATCAGTGTTATCCAAAGTCCACAGATGGGCTTCCTCTGGCTCTCCCCCGCCCTGCCTCCCTCCCCTGCAGCATTTGTGCAATCCTTCCTCCCCTGTTGCTGACTCTCCAGAGGACCTGCACACAAGCTCTGCACTTGAGCCACGCCTGTGACCACTGGAAACAGACCAGAGCAGGTCCCACGGGAGCCACACCTGTGCTCGCTGTGATTCGCCCCTCTCCGCATTCCAATCTGGGGGGCGCTGAGTCACTTTTATGATGAGATTTGCCCAGCTCTCTCTTCCGGTGGATTATTTTTACCTGGGAAATATGTGCTCTGAGGGTTCTTAATAAAAGCATGGTTCTCTTCCTTTATCTTGCTTCAGCCAGAGGGGTGGCACCTAAGCTGAAGGTGAGCGCAACTGGGAAGTTGGGTTTTGTTTCCTTAGCAACACTAATTCAGTCCTACAAGGGGAAAGACACCCGAGGCTGCTGTTTATGTGTGCCAGCTCTTCAGGGCAAGGTGACATGCTGAGGACTCCACTGTGCTGTAGAATAGAATTCGGTGTCATTTACTTTAGCCCTACCTCACTAAACCTCATCCAGCTCAGCGGCATTATGCGGCATTATGTTAGGGCTGATGGTTGTCCTCTCTGCGGGAGCACGGGGCGGGGGGAGCGGGGAAGGGGGCTGGAGGAGTAGCTGGTGTTGGGACCCCCGCCCCAGGGCGTGCAAGTCAGCCAGAATGGTGCATAGCTGGGAGGAGGAGTCCCGGGATTCCCAAAGGTCAAGGGTGGAAGGGTTCCTGCTGCTCAAGTTAAAGTGGACAAAGGAGCAGCTGCTGAGGTGTCCTGGGCTGGAGCCCTGGAGTGCAGCAACAGTAACCCAGTGCACACAGGGACACTTGTTCTCCTGCTGTTGTACACGCACAGGGCAAGCTTCACCATGAACACGTGGAGACACCAGTACCCAACTGAATAATCTGCCCTGGAGAAGCTGGGGTGAAGGTCGGCCCGCTTCGCACACGCAGGGCCTCTCATAGGCACATGCCGTCGGGAGGCTCGCGAACACAGTGGTCGGTGTCCAGGGCTCTTGTGACTGCCAAGATGTAAGTCCTGTCTCTACCACATACAAGCCCTGAGTCCTGGACAAGCCTCTTTCTCTTCTCTGACTTCTCTGACTCATCCGTAAAATGCTCACAGCCATACGCAGGGCCGTGATGGATAAACAAGACGTCAGTGTGAACCGCGAGAACAGCCCAGGAGCCTTAGGAAGCACTCAAGGTGCGCTCCAGGTTCAACTGCCACACAGTCCCACCTACTTGCCCCAGGAAGGGAGGACACTCGACAGATCTTTTTCAGGCCTTTGAGGAAGATTTTGCAAGAGCTGACAAAGGTGAACATTTCCCCCGTTCATTCCATGACACTGCGACATCCCTGCTTGGTAGCTGCTCCTTTAACCATGTGATGGGGCAGGGAACATGGAGAACTGTGGGCAGGAGATGGAGGTGACAGAAGAGGAAGAGGAGGAGAAGGAGGATGAGGAGGAAGGGTGGAGGAGGAGGGGGACAGAGGAGGAGCAGGAGGAGGGGGAGACAGAAGAGGAGGAGAAGAGGGAGGAGGAGGAGAAGGAGGAGGAGGAGGGGGAGGAGGAGGAGAGGGAGGAGAAGGGATGGAGGAGGAGAGGGAGGAGGAGAGAGAGGAGGAGGAGGCGTCCAGTGACCTAACAGCTGCCTGCAGGCTGCAGCCCCCATACCTCCTTCCTCTTCCCAGCCAGTGCTACCTCACCCCCAGTAACTGGAGACCTGGAAATAAGACTTGCTTTATCTGATCTCTGGGGGCCACAGCTCCTCGGCGTGAAGTCTCGCGGGTGGCGTGCCATGCTGCTGCCTGCTGCAAGGAAATGCATGGCACAGGAGCCTGGTAAGAGTATGCGTCAGGCGTCTGTCTGGGCGTGGACCAGAAGGGAGACTTCCTTTCAGCCTTAAGGTCCAGCTCAGTGAAACCCCAGAAGGCCTGCTATTTTTCTGCCTTTCTGAAACATTTGACCTGCAATTCTAGAAAATTAGAGGGCACAGTGTTCACTCAAGACAGTGAAAGTGACTGAAAGAGCAAATGCCGTGCGTTCCTTGGGTTTACAACTGCGAAGGAAGGTCGCTCGGTTGAAGAGGTGGTATTAGGCGCTCCGCCACCTGTCCATCCACAGGCTCGCGCTTGGAGAGATAGCAGTGTGCGAGAGCCTGTGGCCACATGCTGCCCGCTTTGCAGAGAAGATGTCTAAACTCCAGACACCTGGGGGCCCAGCCTGCATGTGCGACAGGGCCTGCAGCCCTCTCCCCGCTTCCCCTTCTTGCACAACCACCTGATTCTTCAGCAGAAGAAGGGCTCCCTCCTGTCTGCGGCCCTTGGTTCATGTGGACACTTCCCTGAGAGGGCTTTTGGGTTTGGTTATGTTCTTCTTCCCACAAATGTAACATTTTCCCAAGTTGTAGTACTTGATCTGGAAGCTGAGGTCCCCTGCGGACTCACTATGAGCACTGGTTGCTCTGTGAAGAGGAGATGCAAGTGACCCAGCCTTCTGTGAGCAGTTCCCTCCTGGTGGGCGATGGCCGATGGCTGGGATGAGGAAGGGAGCTAAGGGTCACCCACATGCTGTCCTCCCTCCTGGTGTGATGGCTGGGGTGAGGAGGGGGCAATGGCTAAGGGTCACCCACATGCTGTCCTTCCTCCTGGTGTGATGGCTGGGGTGAGGAGGGGGCAATGGCTACCGTTCATGGATACATGCTGTATTGGCCTAAGACACACAGTCCCTTGGTGCTTGAACCTTGAAGCCATCTTCAAATTGCTGGTACAAATATTAGATGCTTTGATTTTCTGTGACAGTTTGGTTAAATCATTCTGGTATCCTTATAGATTTTCTTGGTATATTCTATAGTTTGTACTTTCTAAAACATTGATCTGGGTTTTATGAAAAATTGTAATATGTTTTTTATTTCTTTTTTTTTAATACCAGTCAATGCCTTGTGATTCTTTTGATAGTGCAATGTGAAGTTTATCCTAATCGTGGAGTAGGTATTTTCTGTGTATAACATCGTAACTCAGTTTTCTGAATTTCTTTGCTCTCTATAACTGATCTACCCAACTTCTTCAGATTGAAGTTCAAATGATGATGATGATGATTATCTGTGTGCTGGTTCCTGACATGTCCTTATTCTGTCCTCATAATGACCCCATCTTATGGATGGGGTGTGACAGAAACTGGAAGATTGGGGCTGGGGCTGGGGCTTAGGGGTGAGCGCTCACTCAGCAACACAGGGTTGGCTTCCACCCATGGCATGAGAGAGGGAGAGAGAGAGAGAGAAAGAAGAAGGAGGAGAAGGAGGAGGAGGAGGAGGTGTGGTGGGGAGGGGGAAGAGAAAGGGAGAGGTGGAGGGGGCAGGGGAGGAGAGTAAGGAGGGGTGGGGGAAGGAGGAGGGTCAGGAAGGAAGAGCTAACTCAGGGCAGAGTGGTGGCACAGGGAGAGCTCTGGGCTGGGACTACCTGCAAGTTCTACCTCACACCTGAATCCTGCCTTCTGTTTCCCTAGAGCTCCAGCCCTGGGTTTCTAGTGGAACCTGTTTCTCTAAACAAGCTGGCAAATGGCTGCTTATGGTGTCTTTCAAAGACAATTACAGGAACACAAACCAGGTCTGACCTTTTCAAGTCGATGTCACCAGCGTACCTCTCTAGCACAACCTTGAACTGCTCTCACTGTTATTTGGGGTAGGTGTTCAGGAGCAGATGGCTTAGCTTGCGGCAGAGAAGGAATTGGGAGGCGGATGCCTTCAGGAGGTGCAGGTCCTCAGTCCCTCCTGTCCCCATAATTATTCCTCTGAGTAACTGCTTTGTGTCCTTTGGAGGTGAAAACAATAACAAACTGAAACAAGCTATTAGTATGAATGATGATGGATTTTTTTTAGAGGTTTATTTTTAAACTTTAGTTTTTGAGAAGAGCATATTTAAAAAGATCATCTGAAGCCTGGGTCCATTTTTAGTGAACAGAAAAATCTATTCAACAAGATAACAGTTTCTTTAAAATCACATCAAAATTCTTGCCTGGTCTCTGGGTCCCAGGGGCCTCGGATCCCAGCGCTGTAGGCAGCTGTGTGTGGGAGGGAGGGAGGGCAGAGACCAGGGGCTGACAGGGGTCCTCCTGGGTTCCCTATGGGCCAACCTAGGAGCCAGCAGGGTGCATCCCCCACCCCTGACCCAGTACTGGGGCACTTCAGTGCATTGGCAAATAGTCCGACATCATGAATGGCGAAATCACTTTCTTCTCTGTATGCATGTTCTAGAACATTGATCTGGGTTTTATGAAAATTGTAATATACTTTTATTTCTCTTTTTTAAAACCAATAAACATCTTATGATCCTTTAATAGCCATTTTCCCTTTCTCATATAAACTCAATTTCAAAGCAGTTTTTTTTTTCCTAGGATAGCTTGAAAGCATTTTTTAAAAAAAAATATTTATTAAGGAGTCCAGTTATTGCGCAATCATAAATGCATATAAAATAACAATATGACCTGCTTGTGTTCTTAAACCAGAATTACCCCCACATCGCTCACACCCCAGTCTTTTGGTTCTTCTGTATTTCACCCCTACAAGAGATATAAATGCTCAGATTGTGAATTTTTCAGAATTAAATGATTCCATAAGGATTATTTTGATTCTCAGGGGGGTAAAGGGTATGCTATGCTGTTGATTGTCTCCCTAGATCCATCCCCATCCTCCCTCCTCCTCCTCCCATCTATTCCCCCACCATATCTGTGGTTCCCCTAGACTATGTGTTGCGACGCCTTTGCTGGGTCTACTACTTGAGTCTGACTGCCTTTTACCCAAGCCTGGGTTTAGCTCCAGCATCCACGAATGAGTGAAAACATTTAACTCAAGCTTGACTAATAACGACCTATATCATTTATTAGTGGCTCTGCGGTTACAGTACTCACCAGGTGTGCGTGAGGATGTGGGTTCAAACCCCAGCACCAGGTACACAATGAAGTGTCGGAGCAATGAAAGTCACATGAAAAACTAAGCAAAATCAATTCTCTGTGTCTCCCACTGTCCCTCTCTCTCTTAAAAAAAGAAGATGTATTTTTTAAAAAATAAATAAAATAAATGACCTATATTAATTAAGCCAGATTTGTGCATTGAATCTCTAAATGGGCCACTTCACCTTTTTGACGGCACTGATGGATTCCACTCTCAAATTCCACCCACCTAGGGTCTTTCAAGCAGCTGGCCTGTAGGGAGGCTCCAGCAGGGTGCCTCTTTGCTGTCTCTTCCTGTGGAGCAACACAGAGCACATGTCCCCAGAGTGGGCCCCTCTTCAGAAGCAAATTCGGAGCCACTCTAAATCTCTGTGAAATGCACTGGGATTCTGCCTACCTGGAGCACACCAGTGTAGGGTGCACTGTGCCCCTCTAAAGAATCACACCTGACCTTGAGATTGCAGGGTCTGTGTAGCACGGCCACCTGAGTTTCCACAGACCGCTGCCCTGCCCAGGTAGGGGCTTGAGGGACCTTGGATTTCAAGATACAGGCAGTTGGGCCCTGAAGTGCCATGGTTTGGGTTCTGGCCGTGTTTCCAGGAGCTGTGGAGCTTGGCAGATCTCTCAACCTTCAAGACCTTATGCTCTTCATCTGGAAGATGGGGCTCCAAGGAGTCAGCCCCCACCTCAAGGGGCCGTTTTAAGGACAAAGGAAGGTAACCCATGTAGAAGCACCCAGCACAGTGCCTTATAAATAATAAATACTCAGACAGTGTTAACGACGATTAGTATGTTAATTTCCATCTCATAGAAAAGAAAATGGAGATGTAATAGGGGACAAATTTATCAAATTGTTTTTTAGTGCTAGGCTGATAAAATATTGAAATAGCTTCTGTATAAAAGTTACCTTTCTGCTGTGGAGAGGCAGTTGAGATAATTGGTTAAACAACATATTTAATATAGGAGGAACAAATGGAAAAGTCGGATCTGTTAAAACTTCACTTTCACGTTAAACTTTTTGTCAAGAACACATCAAACAGTCCTTGTACTTTTCTCCTGTGAGAGAACAAATCTGGAATCCTTGGTTTGTAACAGGTCGTTGACCCACCAGAGGTGGTGGTGAGTCCCGGGCCTGTCCTGGAGCACAGTTTTCTCACTGTTAGAAAGGGGTAGGAAGCCTTGGCTCCCAGGGCCCCGGGAGGGACGAGGAAGACAGTGCACATGACATTGCTCTTATTCCACAGGGAACTTGGGAGCGCAGAGTCACCGCCTTATGTGGCCAAAGAGCTAAGGGACAGGGGGGTCATGCAGAAGGCAGTGACACACGTGTTCCTCCTCTGGATGCAGTTCTCACCTGCTGGGCTGATGGCACTGGATCTGCTGGGCTGCCCTGTGGGCTGCCGGATGCTGCTTCTCCTGCTTCCTCTGCTGCCCACTCACAGAAAGCCACCTGTGGGCCCAGGAAGAGGCCATTCCTCCCTTTGAGTATCGTGGTCTTTTTTTCAGGAAGGGAGTCTTTCTCCTCAAAGAACCAGAGTTTACTTCTTGTTATGGAAATTATATACCTTGTTTGTAAGAAATATATTTTCATAGAAAATCTTACAAAGAAAATCCTGAATCAGGTGGGATTGTTGCGACAGATTCATCAGTGAAAGGCAGCGGGGTGGAGGTCCTGGGGGGCGTTCACTGTCCCTCGAGCTGGAACGGGTTTGGTGTCCATGACCGACCCTTCCAGTTGGGGAAAGGAGAAGACAGGCCTGGGGCATGCTAATCCTCGCAGTCCAGCCTCACCCCTTGCTGTGTCTCAGGTTGTTCTGTGTTTAGCTGTAGAACATTATTTTCCTTCGAGACTTTGTGATGCCCGCCACACGCGCACTCCTCTGGGCCTTCGTGCCTGCTGCTCCTGTCTTGAATGGTCTTCCTCTGTCTCCTGGCACTTCCTGTGGCCGCAGCCTACTCCGTAGCAAGGGATGTAAGTGATCCATCTGATTGAGGCACCATTTCCCTGCGGAAGGTCCCCACTGTGCTGGCCATGTCCTGTCGAGGGCCTGGCTCATTTTAGATATTTAATAAGTTTTTGCTAAATGAAAAATTATATCACAATTTCTTTTTATTACTATTTTAAACTGCTAGGGACATTTTTATCATCTTCCAGGGCCCAAGATTTGTAAGATCACAGCTAATGATGAGATAAAACAGCCGGGACTGCCTGTTTAAATCTGAGTCATTAGCAAAAATGCTTTTGTTGTTGTAGTTATTCAGCAAAGTCACACCTCAATGATAGAATGAGCAGTGGGAGAAATTATGGGAAAAGTTGATTGCCAAGGAGAGAAGATTGCTAATGATGGCTCTGACCTTTGGGAATAGCTTGGGCTAATGGAAGGAGATGAGGTCTGAGCATTGGGATGGCCAGCTGGTGAGAATGACCCTGTGTGGAGTCATTGTCAGTTGACGAGGGTCAGCTGAACCTGGGAAACCTTGCTTTGGGAGCTTTGGGGCCAGGGCTGGGCGCTGTTGTCCACTGGGAGTTCTTGGAAAAGCCTGATCATATTCCCTGCGTCGTAGGATGGCGGTAAGGCATAACTGACCCTGTTCATGGGAACGACTGAACACTGATGGAACCTGATCATGATTAGCAATGATGAGACCAGCACCATTTAAAGGCTAGTGTGTGTGTGCGAGTGAGAGTGTGTGTGAGTATGTGTGACACTGTGTGTATGAGTATGTGAACGTGTGTGAGAGAATGTGTGTGAGTGTGTATGTGTGTATGCGTGTGTGAGCATGTGAGCAACTGAGTGTGTGAATGTGTGTGAGTATGAGTGTGTGAATGTATGTGAGTGTGAGAGGGAGTATGTGAGTGTGGGAGAGAGTGTGTGTGTGTGTGTGTGTGAATTCTCACATCCTCGAAGCAGGCCTGAGAGAAGGATATCACTAACATTCGCATTTCCAGGTGAAGAAAGGAACACAGATACTAAGTAACTTGTCTTAATTCATCCAGAGGTTAAGTGACAGAGCAAGGATCTAGACCTCCAGGTTTGCCTTTCTAACTTCCTTTGCTCTCAGTATTACTGGATTTAGAAAGAGGGCGAGGAGGGGAGCAGGTGGGAGGAGGGGAGCAGGGGTGAGGAGGGAGGAGAGGAGCAGGGGTGAGGCAGGGAGCAGGTGGGAGGAAGGGAGCAGGGGCCATTGTCAGAGGCACCCATTTCACTGGGCTCGTGGGAGTGTAGTTACCCAGCCACATGGCCATGGCTTTCCCTCACTTAGCATCTGTAGTCATATCCTCTAGAGGGCCTAGGGAATGTGTTTCGGTGCTTCGGTTTTTTCAGGAAGCCTCTGACCTGAAGGCAAATGCAGTCATGAAAGGAAGGAGGTAGGCACCGTCCTAGGCTCAGGTTCACCTTGCTAGCATAATCTCAGGTGTGTTCCGGGAGGTGATGTCCAATCCCAGGTGTGGTCCGGGAAGTGATGTCCCTCAGTGGTGTTTATGGTGCTCACCCTGGGTAAACGTTCACCAAATACTTTTTTAAGTTAGGAGAAGTTTGCACGATTGAAATATTGAACAGGAAGGAGAAAAGAAAAGGTTCGGTAAGGCTCACGTCACCTGCGGGCTGCTGTGTGTTTATTTTCACACAGCTATTAGCACTTAGAGGACTGCGGTGGATCCACCCACTTGTGTTTCCTCTGGAACATTTGCCGTGTGTGTGTGTGTGTGTGTGTGTGTGTGTGTGTGTGTGTAGTGGGCCGATGATGGCCGGCCTGTCCCCCAGGGGGGACTTTTTGTTAGGCCTTTGGAGCAGAAGCCGCTCGAGAAGGCCAGGCTGACTCTTTCCTGGCCCAGCTTCTCCCGCAGGCTTACTGGCAGGAAGCCGCTGGGGTTTCTGGGCATGTGGAGTAGGGGCTCCAGCAGAGCAGGCGGAAGTCAGGCAGGGAATGTGAGAGTGCCGTGGGGGCAACTCATACTTGGGCTCCCACTGCAGCCATACAGAGTCAAGGATCATGGATGGCAGAGTGTGGGCTTGGAGGGGCACAAGGTGCTGGAGCAGGTGGCTGGAGGAGCGCAGGGCCCATGCTAGCTACAGGGTCCAAAAGAATGAGCCCAGGAGGCTGCTTAGCTGGACGCCCGACCAGACACAGGTGTAGGCGGACACCTTCCCAAGCAACTCTGAGGACACCCTGGCAGGGAAAGAGGCGTGGCAGAGGAAACACCAGCTGCCCTTGTGTGGGCAGCTGGAAAGGTGGCTTCTGCCCAGAGCCCTCACAGCTCACGGGGGTCACATCCCTGAGAGCAGAGGTGACGGTGCTACAACACTGACTCAAGGCAGACAGGGCACCGTGAAGCCAGTGAGGTGAGTAACACTCGTCTCGTGCTTTGGCACTCGGGAGGCCACGTGAGATCAAAGGGTGATTTATTGGGACGGTGCACAAGGAGGTAGCTGGCTGGCAGGGCTTCTATGTAACCCAGATCTAAGCTCCTATGTGAAGAAGAAGCTGGCTGTTGAAAAGATTTTTGTAGTTTATTTCAAAGGATCTCATGTTCTAAGGCAAAACCCACATTTTCTTTGTTGTAGGTGAGTAAATACCCAAACTCATGGTTACGAGATGAGACCCAATTAGTAGAATGGTAATTCCTGTCCCTGACACTAGATCCCCACTGCTGGGCATGCGAGGGAAGGAAAAGGCCACTCAGGTGAGAGGCTGTGGCTTATGCACCCAAAGGAAGACCACCGTTTCAGTAATAGGCTTTAATTTATAGAGCAATGAGCAGTCTATGAAATGCTTTTTATTAAGGCCGACAGTTTTGAGTACCATTAATTCAAACAGATTGGATTTTCATCGTCCCTTTTGTAGATGAGGAATCTGGGACCCAGGTGTGGGTGCTCAGAGCCAGCTCTGCACTTCCTGGGCTCCCTCCACAGCTCAGTTCCTCCTACCGCTTTAGGGCAGCTCCAAACTCTGGGCGCTGTGGAACCTGTCCCAGGTGCATCCAGGCTGCCTCCTGGTGACTCCCTTGTTCCTGGGTGTTCTCCTGTGGAGGCAAGGCACGGCTAGTTATGGGAATTGATAGGGCATGTGGAGAATGGATGGTCTGACACTAACTGAGGAGAGCTGAGTGATTACTGGGACTGTGCTAACCCCCTTTCCTGTGTTGTCCTCACTCTAAGAAGTGTCCACTGTGAAAATCCCCACTTTGCAGACATGAGCACCAAGGTACAGAGGTGACTTTCCCAAGGGCAGGCAGTAAGTTCAAAGCCATGTAGGTCTGTACTGTGGGCTTGAAGAGTTGGCACGGTGTCATTGACTTCGCTGTCAATGCCATGACCTCGAGTTGGCGTGCACTTGGAGGAACAGCAATCACTCATACCCTGTGGAGCAGAGCTCTCTGCACCAGAGGAAAAAACCCACAAGAGTTCAAGAAGACCCTGCACCCTTGCATTGCATCAACGAGACAGCCGATGCCCCCTAAATCCAAGCCCTGCCTCCCCATGGCGCTGCTAGTGACATTTCATCAGCAGACAATAGTGCGCAAGAAGTGGTCCAAGGCAGGCACGTTGCTTTAAAGGTATTGAAATCGCCCTCCCTCAAACATCCTTTGTAAAATGACTTTGAAAAACAGCAGATTTATAACCAGTTCACCCTCATGACCAGTGAACAAACTTCAGTTCAAATAAAGAAAAACTAGATGAAGTTGATTTTTAAAAAAAATCCAACTGACTTAACATGGCACATCTACGTCAGTCCACATTTCTTTAGAGCCACAAAGTCCTGGGCTGATCCAGAAGACGCCTGCCTCCGAGCCGTCCTGCTGCACCGGTCTGCTCAGTTTTCCTCAACTGCCCTGCATCTCTCTGACTTCCTAGCCCCACTCTCTACTCACCTGAATCCCAGGCAAGCTCCGAAGAGGGTCCACTCTCCCCGCATCTCCATCAACCTCCTCCAGCACCACATCCATTCCAGATCATTCCCTTCTCTTCCTCCTGGTGGCCATGACTTGCCACTGAGCAGAGTCCTGCTGTCCACCACGTCCGTGTCTGTGCAGCCTGGTACCTGCTCCCGCCTCACATTGAGTGGCACCAAGGAACTGCAGAGACCGAGATTTTCCCTTGCTCTTCTTTCACCACTACAGTATAAAGAACAGGGAAAGCTAGAAAGAGTCACTGATATTAAAACTATACCAGTTCCTAGAGAAGAGAGAGGCTGTTTTAAATGTTCTATTGTCTGCCTTGCAACTGCGCATGGCTGGACCTTGCTCAACCCTGAAGTGGGTGTTGCTGGGCTCTCGTCCCATGGAGGATGCTGTCTTTACTTTCTGTCCTGAACTGTGACTCAAAAACACAGCCATATTCCTACGAGGGCAGGTTTCAGGACTTGTTGAAGAACTCACTCTCAATGAGAACTGAGCGATGCTGCATATCTCAACTTTTCACAGCTAAGGCGGTGTGCTATTTCGTGGGTTGTAGTCAGGTTCTCATTCACAGTTCATCAGTAACGAAGGTGATTTTAAGGTTTAAAAAGGCCAAGTCCCACACTGCTGGTGGGACTGCAAACTGGTTCAGCCACTATGGAAAGCTGTATGGAGAATCCTCAAAAAATTAAGGATGGAACCACCTTATGACCCAGCTATACCACTCCTGGGAATTTTCCCAAAAGA
>PVKS010008718.1:0-67061 GCA_004027875.1 Aplodontia rufa | reverse complement strand
GCAGTCCCACCAGCAGTGTAACAGTGTTCCTCTTTTCCCACAGCCCCTCCAGCATCTGTCGTTGTTTGTATTTTTCATTTTTGCCACTCTAACAGGAGTGAGGTGGTATCTCATTGAAGTTTTGATTTGCATTTCCCTTATAGCTAATGATGTAGAGCATTTTCTCATATATTTATGGGCTTTCTGGACTTCCACTGGAAGAAGTTCCTTTTGAGTTCTTTAGCCCATTTATTGATTGGATTATTTGAGAGTTTTAAGTTTAGTTTCTTTAGTTCCCTGTAAATTCTGGATATTAGCCCTCTGTCCGAGGTGTAGCAGGCAAAGGTTTTCTCCCATTCTGTAGGTTCTCTCTTGATGCTCTTGACTAGATCTTTAGCTGTGCAGCAACTTTTTAGTTTAATTGCATCCCCTTCATTTATTCTTGATTTTACAGCTTGAGCCATGGGAGTTTTGTTAAGGAAGTAGTTGCCGACTCCTATATGCTGTAGTGATGACCCTACTTCTTTTTCTAGTAAGTTTAAAGTTGTTGGCTTAATATCCAGGTCTTTGATCCATTTTGATTTAATTTTTGTGCAGGGCGAAAGGATCCAGGTTCAATTGTCTACACATGGCTGTGCAATTTGTCCAACACCATTTGTTGAACAGGCTATCTTTCTTCCACACTATACTTTTGCCCCCTTTATCAAATATCAAACAGTTAAGGATATGGGGGTTTGTCTCAGGATCTTCTATTCGGTTCCACTGGTCTTCGGTTCTGTTTTGATACCAATACCATGCTGTTTTTGCTACTACATATGTGTAGTATAATTTCAGGTCAGGGATTGAGATACCTCCTACTTCTTCCTTTCTATAGAGTATTGTTTTGGCTAGTCTGGGTCTCCTGTTATTCCATATGAACTTGAGAATTGCTTTTTCCATATCTGTGAAGAATGCCATTGGTATCTTGATGGGGATTGCACTGAATCTGTAAAGGGCTTTGGGTAGAATGGCCATCTTTATTATATTGATTCTGCTTAACCATGAGCATGGAATGTTTTTCCATCTACTCAGGTCTTCTGTAATTTCTTTTTTTAGTGTTTGATAGTTTTCTTTGTGGAGGTCCTTAACATCCTTTGTAAGGTTAATATCCAAGTATTTCATTTTTTTGGAAGCGATGGTGAATGGGAGAGATTTCCTGATTTTTTCTTCAGCAGATTTGTTGCTGGGGTAAAGTAACACTTGTGATTTGCTGGAGTTGATCTTGTAGCCAGCTACTTTGCTAAAAGACCTATAAGCTATAAGGAGTTTTCTGGCTGATGTTAGTGGGTCTTCTAGGTATAGAATCATGTCTTCAGCAAAGAGCGATAACTTAACTTCCTCTTTTCCTATACGAATACCTTTGATTTCCTTGTCTTGCCTGATAGCTCTGGCAAGGGTTTCAAGGACTATATTGAACAAGAGTGGGGATAGCGGACAGCCTTGTCTAGTACCTGAATTCAGTGGAAATGCTTTCAGTTTTTCTCCATTGAGGATGATGTTGGCTATGGGTCTGTCGTAAATGGATCTGATATAGTTAAAGTATCGATTGTTTTTTGGGTGATATTTTCCCTGTATTCAAACTTTAAACATTATTAGATTATTTTAGCCAATTCTTCAAATGTCAGCACTAATTTTGTATGTTTTATCATTAGTAACTAAAACTGAACATTCCTGCTCAATATTAAAACTGCTTTTACAAAATCAGTAAATTTCAGCAAGTTGGCTGTTGAATCAATTGAAAAAAAAAAAAAGAAATTAGAAAAAAATCAGAAGATAATCATAAAATTAAGACCAACAATAATTAAACAATATAAACACACAAGAATGCAGATCAAAAAAAAAAGTAGACATAAGTTTTCCCAAAAGGATTGGAAACTTTAATAACTTTATAGGAAGATATTTCAAGAAGAAAAAAGTAAATAAAGACAGGAATAAAGGTGAAGTCATAACTTTAGATGTTTTTCAGATTTAAAAGAAAATCTCATGAACATTTTGCTAAATATTTGAAAATTTAGGTGGAATGCAAAAATTCCTAACTTATCAAAACTGAAGGGAAAAAAACAAAACCCCTGAATATTCCTATATTCTTTCGTACACAAACTATTCAAAATATGAAAATAGAAGAGAACTTTGGGCTCTCAACCTTTTTTCTTTTAAACAAGCCTTACATAGTTTTGATACTAAAACCTAACCATGGAAGCACAACAGAGGAAAAGTATCTCATTCATGAACAGATACAATTTTTTTTTAAGAGGGAGTAACAGAGAGAGAAAACAACTTTATTTTTTCATCTGGCTTTTGTTTCTATGACACCTAGTTGTGCATGTGGTGCTGGAGTTTGAACCTGGGTCCTTGCGCATGCCAGGCACGCACTCCAACCACTGAGCCACTGCTGTAGCCCTGAAGACACAAAATTTTTAACAAAATGTCAGCAAACCAAACCCAGAAATGTATAAAACAAAAAATCCATCATGACCAAGAATTTTTGTCCTAGGAATACAAGAGTGATTAGTAAACTAGTGAAAATTAGTAAACTAGTGAAAATAATTTACCACAATAACAAATTTATGAAAAATATCCATGAATATAGAGATAACAGTGAAGAAATACTGAAAGTGTTTTAAGACAAGAAACAACTGTTCAAGTCCTTGGGTTCATTCCCTAGCACTGTGGGGAAAGAAAGACCAGAAACAAGCACATTCTTCTTCAACACTAAATTAGAAAGTCTACCAGTGGAGTAAGGCAATGGAAAAAAAAAAAAAAAAAAAAAAAAAAAAAAAAAAAAAAAAAAAAAAAAAAAAAAGAAAGAAAAAGAAAAAGGAGAAGAAATATGAGGTATAAGAACAGGAATGTAAGAAAAATTTTTATGTCTGCTAGGAAATTGCATGATTGATTATACAGAAAACCCAAAATAATCAACATAGAAAAAGTGGAAGGTATAGAAAGTTGACTGCAAAAATCAACACATAAACTCCCTTTCCATCCACAGTAACTGTTAGAAAACTACATTAAAAAGAAACAATTTATAATAACCTCAAAATGTATAGTATCTAGAGAATAAATCTAAAGATGTATGATCATTGTGTAGAAAGTTATAAAATTTATTTAAAACATTTTTTTAAAGGGGCTGAGGATGTAGCTCAGTGGTAGAGGTGCTTTCCTAGCATGCATAATGGCCCTGGGTTTGATCCCTGGCACCAGAAAAAAGCCAAAACAGTAATTTTTAAAATTCCAAATAAATGGTGGCTGGAGAGGTGGTTCAGTGATGCAGCGTTTGCCTGGCATGCATGAGGATCCAGATTAGAACCCCAGCACTACATACATAAATAAGTGTTGGAAAACCAAATACCAGATGAAAAAAATAAATAGAATTGACTCTCTCTCTCTCTTCTTAAAGAAAAAAAAAAATCCAAATAAATGATCCAGGTAGGATGAGTGGTTACAGTGCTTACCTTTTGGCATGTGCAAAGATTCAGGTTCAAATCCCAGCACCACATACACAACTAAGTGTCAGAGAAATAAAAACCAGATGAAAAAAAAAATAAAATTGATTTTCTCTTAAAAAAAAAAAAAAAAAAAAAAAGAGCCAGGCACGGTGGTGCACATCTGTAATCTTAGTTCCTCAAGAGGCTGAGGCAAGAGGATACAAGTTCAAGGTGGGCCTCAGCAACTCAACAAGACCCTGTCTCAAAACAAAAAAAACAAAAACCAAAAACAAATAATCCATCCATCCAAATAAAGGGAAAAATATGCCAGGCTTATAGGCATTAATGAATAGCTACTCATTCTTCTTAGTAATAAGGAAAATCCAAAGTAAATGACAGGGTTAACACTAATACATGATGGTCACAATGGAGAAATCCGATGATACAGAGTTGCTGAGGATGTGGCCCAATGGAGCACTCTGCTCAGGTGGACATCTAAACTGTCACCACCACTCTGGGAACCATTTTTTTGCATTAACTGATCCATTTGAACACATGCATAAAGTGTGGCTTATACTTTCCAGGTATATGGAAAGTCTCCTAATGTTTTGTTTTATAGGTACTGGTGATTAAACCCAGGAGTGCTTTACCGCTGAGCTATATCCCTAGTCCTTTTTATTTTACGACAGGGTCTCACTAAGTTGCTGAAACTGGCCTCAGATCACTGGGATTATAGGTGTGCCCCACCATGCGTGGCAAGACTCTTAATGTTTACTACGAGACACGAACAACAGATGGTTATAAAAAAAAAAAAAAACAGAAGCAAAACCCTGAGAAAATTGGAAACTATTTAAATTTCCACCAATAGAGTGGGAAAAGTGTTTATTCACTGAATGGAGTGATACTATCAGTAAAAATGAAGTACAGTCATACCCAAAACCCGATTGAATCTCAAAATCATGATGCAGAGTAAAAGGGTCACAGCCCAAAACCCATAGCACTTTTAAAAATTTTTTTACATAAGACAAGTAAAACTAATCAATATGTTTTTAAGAGGTGTTTACATAAACTGCCCCCCCTATACTGAAAGGCAAGGACACAGTGGAAACAGCAGTTCTCTGGGAGAGGAGAGGTGATGTAGTCAGCGAGGGACTTGTGGAGCTTCCAAGGAACTCACGTCTTCTTGTTTCACAGGTAACTCTTTTTATTCTTTCAACTACACAAAGTCTTTACCATTCTAAGTATGGCAGATCTGGGAAGAATTCCTTCACCAAAGATCCTAGCTACTTGGGAATTAAGTTTCTTATCTATGACATCCACAACTTTCTAGGCCTTTATTCTCTGGATGGGGCCAACTCAGGACCACCACATACCACAGGAGATTAATTATGGTTTCAACTCCTAACCTTCATTTTAATGAAATCTAAACATTAGAACACCATCTATCTGCACAGAAAAATCAGAGGACCTTCTTACGTCAAATAGCAAATCAAAAGGAATAGTATGCTACCTTTACACGCACACCCTATTATATAAAATCCTGGGCCCCCAGCCTGCTCCATGCCTCCAATACACATGCCGGCAAGCACACTTCACATAAGGTCAGAGACAGAAATAAATGAAGATATTTTTTCTTTTCAACTTTTTTTTTTTTTTGGTCTCTCATTCTGGGAGGCATGATCTTCACATATTTCTATCCTACTTCCTCATTAACCTTTAAAATAAGAAATAGATTATCTTTAGGCAAGCAGAATAATCATTTGACAAAATCAAAATCTTAAGATCCAAGGGTTTATTTTTATATAATTAAAATAACATAAAATAACATATTATTGGGGAAGGGCTGTTGCCCCACCGTTGGCTATTCCATCAGATCTGCCATCAGAAATGTAAAAACAGAGGGTTTTCTGTAAACAAAAGGGAAACGTGGGCTAGTGGCACTAATTAGTGCTGGATTAAAGGATCTGTTCTTTGGAAGGGATTCAACCTTCATGGAGTAGATCCTGATTTTTCAGGAAGGAACATCAACATTTCATTTCTTAACCTTCTAATTTACTTGACTTTCAGCCTCCACATACCTTTTTAAAAAGATGACACCATGTGTTCAGATTTGAAATTCAGCTCTGCTTTTATATAACTCATTTTGGGGGTGTATGATTTAATATTTTGATATTGTTTTTCCTGGCTGACTTGAGTCATTTCTTAGTGACAAATGTAATAAGTGTTATTTAACACTCCATAAAATAACCTAGAATTGAGGTTGAACAAAGTTACTGTGACTGCCTTTTTACAAAGGGAGTTTGTGACTTTAAGATCAGATTAGCAGGGCTAGAACAGTGGCCTAGCAGTTGGAGCACCTGCCTGCCATACGCAAGGACCCAGGTTCGAACCCTAGCACCACATACACAACTAAGTGTCAGAAAAACAAAAACCAGATGAATAAATAAAAATTCTCTCTCTTAAAAAAAAAATCAGATTAGCATGGCTGGTGAGGTAGCTCAGAGGTAAAGCACTTACCCAGCATATGTGAGGACCTGCGTCTGATCCCCAGCACCACATACACAAATAAGGGGAGGAAAGACAAAAACCGGATGAAAGACTAAAGTTAATTCTCTTTCTCTCTCACTCTTAAAAAAATGAGATTAGCATTAAATCTCACTCTATTCTATGTTCATCTCCCTGATGATGGTGAGTACTCTATGGTATTTTAAAAGTCTGCATTTAACTTCAATTCAAGGATGAAAGCAAACAGTGGGACATGAACAGCGGGGAGTCATAATCAGGCCAAGCAGCCATGGGTTTAGGCTCCAGGTTATCAAGGGGATCAAGTTCAGCATTTGATACTATGCTCAAAGGGGAGTGAATATACATTCAGAGAGGCACCAGGGCAGGATAGGAAAAATATATTTTTCCTAAAACTTTTGTTCCACTACCTACTTTCCTTGAATTTTCCTTGAAATTTTTCATTATCTTATACATAATTTTTCATTAAAAATGATTTGTCCAGTGTAGTCGTTTAAATGACTTCCTTCAAAAAAAATGACAGTAGTCTTCACTTCTTGACTTCTGAGAGTCCATGCTCAGGACATCTTTTCTGTCTGTTCTACCAACTACCTTTTTAGTACTGGCTATTTTAGATAAGTAGTTTAACATACCCATGCCTCTTTCATGAAGATGGAGGCAATTTCCTGCAAATTGCTTGTTTGGGGAATTAAATAAAAAAATGTATTTGAATCTATCTGAAAACCAAAGGCTTAGTGAGGCTAACTGCTTAGGTAGCCTTTCTTCAGTAGCCTAGCCCAGAAAAGGCATTGCCATTGTAAGCCACTGTAGAAGCCTAAGGCCAGGAAAATGCTCAGAGCCAAATGCTTTTGCTTTTGAATTTGAAAGAATTGCAGGCTAACAAAAACAGTGCAAAGGATCCCCAACTATCTACCCTTCAATCAGATTCCCCGAATGATTCTTACTTAATCCAGTATAATTTTCAAGACCAGGAAATCATCACTAATACCATTCTCCAGTTAATAAAACTTCTTCAGATTTTGCCATTTGTCCTCCTAATGTCTTTCTGCTGAACCAGAATCTGATCCAGGATCAAGCTATGCACTGAGTGTCTCTCACGTGTCCCCAGTGTCCTTTCACTCATGACAAATTTTCAGTCTTCTTTTGTCTTTATCAATATTTTTGAAGGGTAGTGGGCAGTTATTTTGCAGAATGACCTTCACTTTAAGTTTGCCTGGTATTCCCTCACAATTAAGTTCAAAGTTATACACGTTCATCAAGAATACCACAAAACTGATGCTGTGCTCTCTTCAGTGCAAACATGCCTCCATTTTTAAACTTTATTGCCTCTAGTCCTTCTAATTGCTTGGTTAAGATCCTGCTTGTGAGGATTTCAAATGGTGCTCAGCTCATAGAACCAACGAAGGTGGCAGAGAAAAGATTTATGAGCTCTTTGGTAAGGTTTTGAGTTCCCACCCTGGGAAGGGTCTGAGGATCATGTCATTTTTTATCCCAAACTCAACATAGTGCCTGACACACAGAAAGTATTCAGGGTTTGGTAAAAGAATGAGTTATACTCACTTCATTATCCCAACATCCAAAAGAGGATCTGAAAGATGTGAGACCAGAATTCTATATTCACTTGGATTCCTGAGCTGCGTAGGCCACACTGCTTGCTGCTCAAGCCCACAGGAAGCAACACAGAAGTCCCTGATACACCCACCTCACAATCAGGCCTACTTCTTACCGTGACATCACTTTCTACCATTTTCGTTCCATAGAAGAAAAAAGACACTGACTGTCTTCTGGGAAGGAGGTACTACATAGTATGGGATTTGGCAGTCCGGAGCTTTCTAGAAGGACCCGCAGTAACTGCTTCGTGGGTTTGTGTTAATGCACTGCAACGGAAACCAAATGATGTTTGTTCCTCACTGCTGTAAGACGCTCAAATACCATGACTGACAGAAATGATGAGCTGCTTGACGTCAATCAACATAGTGCTATCTATGAATTATAAAACAAATTTTGCTCAACAAAGACTTAAAATATTCTATTATTTCACAGTATTTATTAAGAGATAAATGCTCTAAAGTAGCTAATTTAGGGCACTGATATATCAACTGATATTCCACATCTACCCTTGAGAAGTTTATAATGCTGTACCTATATGCGTTTGTGTGGGTGCATAGACATATAAACCAAACACAGAATGCATTCAGACCTCGATGCAGACATAGAAGCTTACGTGGCAGGTACACAGACATAAGGGCACTTGATTTTGTTTTGGGGGAGGGAGTAACATTTAAAAGCATTTTTTAGATGGATATTTTAGGCAGCAAATGTATTCAGTAAAATCCTATGCATGCCACAATTGAAAATGACATTTATGATGAATTTTATAAATACAGAAGATGTTTAGTAAAAAAGCAGAATGAAAGACACACAGACAACAGAAAAATAGGAAACAAAAATAATGAATGTGCAGGGGAGAAGTCATACACACTCATATGTTCACACTGAAATCTTTTCATATGTTTTATCTGGGTGGCCAAAGAATTTGTCTCCTTCCTACTTTTCCATATTGTTCCAAAATTTTCTGAGTAGCATGTCTTAAAACAAAAACAACAACAACAACAACAAAACAGATTATTGAGAAACAGGAAGAGGATAACAATGGCTGGACATAGTATACAATGTGTTAGGAAATTGAGCTAGAAAAGTATATTGTACTTGTTCATGGAGGACCCTGGATGCCACACAAGGAGTCTGAGCTTTATTCCAGTGGGCAGGGAATTAATATAGTCACCCAGGACTGACTGCATGCCAGCCCCATTCATTTCTGGGGTCAAACCTCACCAAGGCAGGGCAAGTATCCATAGATCAGTTCAGGAATTAGTCTTCCTAGCAAAAGCCACAGCTTTCATCCCAAGGTACTCTTCCTCTGCCTATCCTGAGTGATAGTCCCTTTCCTGGATTCTTGCTTATTTCTATAATAAAGATCAAACTCAGAAATATCCTCTGAACCTTCTCTAGCTTGGTTGGGAAAACATGGCTTTGATGCTAGTCCTGAACACAGAAGGCTAAAAACCCTTCCATGTGGTCAGGTTCCCAGGGCACATCTCAGATGTGTTGTTAAACGTCAGGGAAGGATCTTCCTCTCCTACCTACACTATAGGAAGGAAATTTGGTTTTCTTAGCTTTAGCCTCAAGAGGAGCAAGAGGTCTACATGGGAAGTCCTCCAGGATGGTTCATTCTTAAATCATTTTATAAGAGGAAGAGGAAGGCTCACATATGGTGAGAATGGAACCCAGGTGGAAGTCTCAGGGACACAGTGTAACTATCTCAGACTTCGCAAACTAAAATGTATTGAGGCTATTTTCTCTCTCCCTTATTCTTTTAAAACTGTTAACTTCTGTGAGCTCCAAATAATAAAGAGGGAACCACACACTCCTAGAGTCCAGGGTCACAGAGCTTTGCTGGCGCATGACTTTGCCCCTTGTCTCCAATTCTTGGAAACCAAAGCACAGAAAACAGATGTGTTTTTGCTTACCCAAGGCCAGTCCACTGGCCAGGAAAGCACATGGAAGTTCAAGATGACAAAGGAATAAGAGATATCTCAACATCATAGTAAAACAGGGCATCCTAGAGTAGACCATGCAGGAGGGCAAGAGACACCAGCAGGAGCTGAAAGGGGGGCAGGGAGGTGGATGGCAGATTCAGCAGAACACTTTGGGTGAAAACAGATTAGGTGTTAGTGGGAAAGTTCTGAAAATATGCAGACATGGTCAGTAGGGAGAAGTTCAGACTGAGGATTCAGAGGTGAAGCATTTGCAGCTGACCCGCGGGTCTCCGGAACAGGGCTGTCTGCAGCGAAGTGAGGATGGTACACTGGAAGGGACCAGGGCTGTCCAGGATGACATCAGGGGATGGGGAGGAAAGGAAAATGGCTCCATGAACACCAGACTCAGCTCCTAGAGGTCCATAGGAGATTAAAACAAGAATGGGTGGGATGCAATAAACAGAAAATCTAAATGAAGACAATTAAATGACAGTGGTGAATGGCAATGAGGCTCAAATAAATGCCAACTTCACTTCCTGGTTCTGAAATATGCAATAAAGCAACTGGATTCCACAGCACTATGGTCAGTTTCCTAAAATTGGGGCCACCCACATTACCAATAACCTGAGGATTACTAAATTCAAAAGGCAGAGATACCCTTTTGCCCTATCAGATTAATACTGGTAATTTGCAGTACTGGCAAAGGTGCCTTGGGGAGGGACGGGCATCCTTATGATTTCACATACCTTTGGTGGGGTGGAAACTGGCATAACATTTCCAGAATGCAATTTGGAAAACTGTTATCAAGGGACATGACACATGCTGTCCTTTGATCCTGCAATGCTGCTACTTTAAAATTATCCTGAAATTTAAAGGTGTACACAAAGACTTTTCTACACTGACATTCATGAAAATATTTCAAAAAGTTGAACCTGAAGACAAAGGAACTGCTAAAAAAATTAGAATACAATCATCTGATGGGTAACTAGCTTTTAAATGTTTCAAACTATGAAATCATAAACATATTTTGTATGTTCTTTGTTCTTGACTGTTTTGAAATACAGTGCATTAATAGAAAATATGAGGTACAGCAGCCCCTTCAGCCATGGTTGTGCTGTCTACGGTTTCAGTTACCCATGGTAAACCAAGGTCCCAATTTTAATGTCTGTCTTAACTCACGAGAGAACCAAATTCAGAAGATTGTTATTATACTATAATGTCAAAACTGTTCCCTTTTATTATCATTGATAATCTCTTACAATGCCTAATTTATACGGACATGTGTATATATGTATATAAGAAAAAAAGAGCATGAATAAGGCTTCAGTGCTACCCACAATTTGGGTATCCACTGGGGTCCCTGGCCCATGTCCCTGCTGGGTCAGGGGAACAGTTTTTACAATTATTACAGTTTGCAAAGAGAGGGGGGAGTGCTGAGCCATCAAGGGGGCCCACAGGGAAGCTCTGGGGTCAGGCAGAAGGCAGAGGGACAGGGAGAAGTGTGGCTTCTGCACGAATGGGTGAGGCAGCAAGTTCAGGACAGGCCTGAATACCTGCAGCAAGCTCTGGGGCACAGGGTACACGGCCCTGGGGTGATTCAGGGCAGGTGGACAGTGGCCCAAAGAGTGAGGTGGTTGAATTCTGGGCTTTGCATTGGCTGCTTTGTATCTGAAAAGTGCTCTCAAGGGCAAATTGTTTACAATCTCTAGGAACTGGCTCAGCCTGGAAGGAGCCGTCCCTCCAGGGTCAGCCAGGCCCCAGATGTCAAAACATCGGATGGAAAATAAAAGACCTGGTTAATACACTTATATTTTTCTTAATTTACCAAATTCTACAACTAACACATATTACTTTTTTAACCCAGAGAAAATGAATACATTAATAAAATTTTTTGTGTTATTTATAACCTTGGACATATCTTCAAACAGATACATTTGTATCACTATTTGAGAGCCAGGTATGCAGTCCTTCTGTTGTTTGTTAAACCCAAGGAACAAATAAGGACTGCTGATGCCCTGAACTTTGTGTTGCTAAAGATACGAGCTGCTGTGAGCCGCTCCCACAGAACAGCTTCATGTTTTCCTGAGCAGAAGGGAGAGGGAGCTTCTAATTAAATAACAAGGACTTGGACTGACTTTGTCCTGTCCTGCACTTGAGAGAGGTCGGTTTGGCAAAATATTTAAGGGATTTAAGGAAAAACTCTCCTCCAGAGTTACCCGCCTACTGAAAATTTGCTTTGTGGGAGAAGGAACACAGTGGCCACATGGCACTGAGGGCAACTACGTGCCGCAAGCACTGGAAAACAGAGAGCAGCAGTTAGGCTTTGGAAATATCTGTAGCATCCAAGAGTCCACAGGGTTGTTGGGGTGTCAGGGAAAAAACCATCATGACAGCCCATTTGCTTGGTCAGGGCAAGTGACTTTGACTCTGATAATCTGGCTGGATTTCTAAGAAAGAACTTCCTGACTGCGTGCATTTTATAAGACATCTCCCACTCAGCATTCCTAGCTCAAGCTCAAGCCCCTGGTGCAATGAGTACTGTTCTACACACCACGTAATAGCTCAGGGCACTGAATGCTTTTCAGCAAAAGCAGTTTTGTCCAGTCACCTCCTAACCTGCGTGGCTCTAGTAAGTTATTTACCCACTTTGTGGTCATTTCCTGATTTGTCATAATAGAAGCTATTAGGATTCTATTAATAGAGGCTATTAAGTTACCTTATATACATTGCATATGCAAAAAATGAGATAAAAGTAAAAATGTTAATAAAACTTTTAAATGAGATATAAATGTTGAACCTATGATTTTTTTTTTTTTTGAGAGAGAGAGAAAGAGTCAACTTTATTTAGTTTTTCAATGTGGCTTTCATTGCTCCAACATTTTGTTGTGCACATGGTGCTGTCCTGCGCCCTCGCACATGCCAGGCAAGCGCCGTAACAACTGAACCACCGCTCCAGCCCCAAATATACGCTGTTGTTCAGTAGGTGTGAAGCAGTAAATTCATTATGTATCTGAACTGAGTATCATGGGCTCCTAGCCAAGTATGAGATTCAGACTCCATGGAGCAACTCCACACTCGTATAAATGGTCAGACTAAAGGATGTCGTTAAAGATGATGAGGGCATGAGTCAAGCTAAGGGGTAAGCCTGCTTTGGAGCTAGATTAAATCAGAACTATAGTGCCACATAATTCTGACTTCCACAGAAAGTCCTCATATAAATACTGAAATATAAATTTTAACTACCTTTGCTAAACAAGGCAATAGGAGACATAAATCAATAATCAAGACAAACATGTGATTCAAAATTGTGATCCTGGCTAAGAGCACGTGCAGTGTGCAAACCACCAACAGTGTGGCTACTGAGAACAGCTTTGGCTACTTCATTCCATTGCTGAAAATGCAACTGTGGCTCCCCACGAATTTAAGATGACATGAAATATAAGGACTTGCTCTGCACAGCCTGTCCGTTAGCCTCACCCCACGGCCAGGCAACAGCGAAGCAGGCTACATGAGCTTGGCAGTCACCTGCCTTCCTCCCAAGGCTCTGCTTCTCTGAGCACGCTCATCCCTCACCTGAAATGACCTGGTCCCAAAAAGGTGAGCAAAGGCTTACCTGTCAATACAGACCAGATGTTATCTCCTGCAAGAAGCTATCTGACCACCACCCCTAAACCTGCCACCCTATTGGGGCCACTTCTACATATGACGGCAGCACTTTGTAATCAATGCCATGGCTGAGCTCAACCTACTTCTCTGTAATCCTCTTTACTAACTCCCACACAGGCACAGCTTCTGGAGGGCAGGTCCATGTTTTTATTCTCAGTTAACATAATCCCTCATCCATCACTGTCATTTAATATTTGAAGAAATGACAGTCTTCAACAACTCGTGTCAGGTCAGTTCCTTCACTGTTCAGATGTTAGACTCTTATTATCTACAATGACACCAACAAATGTGGACAAATGAGCTACACATATGGAAATTAAAGCACAAGAGCATAATAAAAAAATAAATAAGTGAATATTTACACCATCCTCAAGTGAGGAGATACTTTTGAAGTTCAATGCCAAAGGTAAAAATCATAAAAGAAATGGACACATAAAAAAAATTAGCTCAGTAGTAGAGGGCACATATAATCCCCAGCCACCAAAAACAAATTAATAAATTTTAACTTTTTTCAAGTTTACATTTCTGTATATTAAAATACCAAAAATTAAGACATATTAAAAAAATGAAAAGTTCTTCAAAAGTTTCCTCATATTTCTTTGCAGTCCATCTCTTCCTCAACCCTCTACTTGAGGCAAATGCTGACCTGCTTTTTGTTACTTAAATATTTGTTTGCATTTTCTGAATTTTATATAAACAGAATCATATGTCATATGCCCTTTGAGTCTGACTTTGTTCCCTTGGCATAATGATTGTGGTTTATTCACAGTTTGTGTATTGGCAGGTTGTTTTTTTTTTTATTACTGAGTGATTTTCCATTGGGTGAGCACACTGTATTTTCTTTATCCATTTAATTCATTTCTTGATGGCCAATTTTTGGCTGTTGTAAATATGGCTGCTACAAATATCCATGTAGGTTGTTGTGGACAAAATGTTTTCATTTCTCTTGGGTAAAGGATTGGGAGAATACGGGTGATATGGTAAGTGTATGCTTTTTGAAAGACTGCCCCACTGTGCCTGTGAGGCGGCTGTGCTGTGCCTGGGCGCGTGAGAGCTCCAGTTCTCCACATTCTGACACTGCCTGCCTGTTTTCATTTTATCCACGTGAGTGAATGTGCTGTTACCTCATAATCCACATACATTTAAAACAGTTCAGTTATCTGAAAAGTTTACTTCTTAGAAGGATAAAATATTTCTCTTTGTAATTTCTACCCACTGATCCTATGCCTCATAAGTTTAACAAGTTTTCAATTCAGTTCCAAGTGCTTGCATACCTACTATTGTGTAAAGCACTGGGTTACGAGCTAGAGAAGATGTGAGATGAATGCAACATAGCATTTGCTCCCAAAGGACTCAACTGGATAAGAACAAAGATCACCCAACCATAGAGCAGAACAGTGTTCCTGGGGAAGTCTGACTGCAATCCCCGCCACAGGCATGGAGAAGGAGGCTTCATCTGACACAAGCTCTACGGAACAGAACTCCCCACACTTCGTCGACCAGCTTAACACCTGCACGTCTGTCCCAAATTCTTCTTCCTCCTAAAACCAAACCACCTGGCTCTTCCAAACATAATGCACAGGAGGCCGCACCCGCCTGCTTGCTCTCTTCTGGACTTACTTTGGATAGAAATCGTTGATATGTGGCACTGCTGGAAGGCAGCAACCACACACTGCGTAGTCCAGCGTAGAATGGGATTGGTCAAGAGTGTCTATTACGCTTTCAGAATATATAAGACCATATAGGCTTTTATTTTATATATTAGGCTTTCATTTCACACCACTGATTCACTTACTTATATAATTTTAGAACTGGAATTGACATTACAGATGGTCTAAAATAATTCCCTTTTCCCAAGAAAAACGTCCATGTTAAGTTATTTGTACTTTATCATACAGCCAGGCAGTGGTGGAGGAGAAACCCCTGTGCAGGTCTCCTTACTTCCAAAGAGGACTTTTCTTGAGGTGACCCAACTCACCTACTGGGCTCTTTATCACTTCATGTCTTTTTTTTTTTTTTTTTAATATTTAAGTGCTGCTTTGTTTTTCTCCCTATTAAGACTGATCTTTGGAATCTATCAATATCTTTTGGGATTTAGATTAAATCTAACTTCTCCCTAAACCTCACCAAAATTTTATGCCATCTGCAAAAGCAACGAGCATAGCATAACATTTATACCTTCAAATCAAATGACTGGCTGCCTTGGTGAATAAAAAAGCCAAAGAGAGAACAGCAGGGAATGTATTCACTAGGCCAAATACTGCACAGGCAGAGAGTGAACCCAGGCAGAAGTAGACAAGAGAGTTAACCGATACAGGCTGCGTGCGGTAGTGCACACCTGTAATCCCAAGAACTTGGGAGGCTGAGGCAGGACTGCAAGTTCAAAGCCAGCCTCAGAAACTTAGCAAGGCCCTAAGCAATTCAGTGAGACCCTATCTCAAAATAAATAAAAAGGACTGGAGGATGTAAATCAGCATCAAAAAGAAAAAGAAAGTAAGTCACAGTCACAGGTCCAGAGTTCTGGCACAGGAAGAGATGTGAGTGGTCAGAATGGGCCCACACAATCACTCAGCAGAGGGAAAGACTGAACTAATGTGGGTTGGGAAAGCAGGGAGTAAGACTGTGAACAATGCCAGGGTGTCAGACAGCCTGGGGGATTACTTTGGGCTTAAAGTGACCAGAGGATCTGGTTACCTATATGACATCCCTCCCACTAACTAGGAAGTGCCAGGGCTTTCCCAGGCTTGCTCAGTGCAAAGGCACACGTATTCTAGAGTATGTTTGAGTCAGACGTGGATTTTCTTATGCTGCTCACACTGGCTGGTTCACTGAGGAAGGCCTACAGATCAGCAGGTGTGTGGGTCTCTTGAATAATGTTTCTCAGGCCAAACCTCTGAGAAACATCCCCATTTACACGTCAGTGAAAAAAAATCTAACGCACAGTGTACAAGTTTTGAGGATTCTAAGGTGCAACTTACCTCTTGCTTGACCACAAAACTAATTTTGTTCTTTTTGTTTGTTTTTCAAGAGAGAGGGACAGTCAGAGAGAGAGAGAGAAAGAATCAATTTTGTTTTTCATGTGGCTTTCCTTGCTCTGACACTTTGTTGTGTACATGGTGCTGGGGTTCAAACTTGCATCCTTGTGCCTGCCAGATAAGCGCCACAGCCACTGAGCCACCACTCCAGCCCCCTGATTTTGTTCTTAAAGTGTTTTAAGATTTACCTTTAAAAACCATGACACCATGTGAAAAGACTTTGGGAACAGAATACCTTCTCTAGCATTGGGGGATAACAGCCATGTAACCAAAGGAGAAGCCAGAATCGTAAACTGGAAGAAAGACTCTGAAAACAAAGGCTTAAAACAGTCACATTCAGGAAACATGATGAATAAGTAGGAAGTAAATCAAAGTTTATGATCCAAGGAGATCAAAAATATGCCAAGTAGTTTATACATATTAGATTTGGACATCCATTTCAAAAAAAGGCCAAAAATAGTCATTGAGACCAATAGAGTATAATAGTTCCCAAGTTCATTCATTTTTTACACACAGTTTCTCATCTAATAGAATAGGAAAGAGGTGGATTTTCTTGGATATATTTTTGTTTATTATTTTATTTAACTATAAGGAACTATTATAGTTTCAAATATTTGAGTTAATATATGGAAAAACTAGTTTTTCCCTAAAAATAAACAAGCATTGGCTTGGCACAGTGGATCATGCCTATAATTCCAGGAACTCAGGAGGCTGAGGCAGGAGAATTACAAGTTCAAGGCCAGCCTCAGCAATTTAGTGAGACCCTCAGCAACTTTAGTAAGACCCTGTCTCAAAATAAAAAGGACTGAAGATGTAACTCAGTGGCAAAAAAATCCCTGCATTCAATCCCTGGTACAAAAAAAAAAGTTTTTATAAAAGCTTTGGAGAAAATCTTAAAAAGATATCTAGTTTTCTTAATTTATAATAAAAGATCAACAGGAAGGAAAAGCAGCCGGAGAAATCATCTTGTTCAATCCATTGTTCTTACATCTGAGAATCAGAGTGGTGAAATAATATGACCAGCTGTAAGTTACATCTCAGTTTAAATAAAAAAAAGAAAAAGAAACAACTTAAATACGATAGTCTCTTTTGGAGAAATAGTGCTCATAAATGTCCCACTACACCAACAAAAAACAGAAGGAATGTCAGGGCTACAGCAGAATACAGTCCTCCTTTCCACTAGCTTTTAGCAAGCAGGGCGTGGGAGCCTTTTTGGAGGCAGTGAGAGTACTGCACTGATATATCCAGGAAAGCTATAAGCATAGCGTCTGAATCTCAGCAAGACATTTTTCACAGATGGAGAGTAGTAGGCTACTTTGAGCCTCTCATGATGACCTTGAGGGAAGAGAGAGAAACAGAGAGAAAGAGATAGAGATAGAGATAGATAGATAGATAGATATGATTAGAAGAGATTTAAGTCAAGAACACCAGTTAGGAAACCAACCACTGCAAAGAAACGAACAACTCACTAAGATGGTCTTTTTGCCGCATCAACCTGGCAAGGCTACCATCCTCAGTTATTTAAACTCTTAACACAGGCACTGCTGCAAAGGTGCCCTGTAGATGTGTTTCACGTCCATCATCAGTTGACCATGAATAAGGGAAACCATCCTAGATAATCTGGATGGGCCTGATCTTAGCTGAAAGACCTTAAAAATCAAGCTGAGGAGTCCATGACGAGCTTCCACCTTCTTCCAACAGAGCTCCAGCCTGCCTTCCTACAGCTGCCTTACAGATTCCAGTGTGCGTAGCCAGCCCCACAGCTGCGTAAGCCAATTCCTTGCAATGATATCTTAATATATCTCCTACTAGTTCTCTGGTTGAACCCCCATACACTCACCAAACATCACCCAATTATGTGAAAGAGCTCAAATTCTCTCAAAGCCACCCCACTGGGGGCTAGTATTCCATACTCCCTTCCCAACAGAGGAGGTTCTGTTTAGATCAGCACATCAAAGAAATGACACCCGTTCAAATGCCACCAGTAAAGGAATACCACCTAGGAGGAGGGAAAGAGGTGAATTGTTCTGGAGGTCACTGGGCCCAGGTTCCAGTCCAGGTTCTTCTACACCTTCACCTTAGGCAATGACCTTAAATTCTCTGTGCCTCAGTCTACTCTTCTGAAAACTAAAATGGTCACAGTACCTTCCAGAGGGCTGTTGCAGATTCAGTAAATTACAATATGTAAAGCACTGAGAACACCTAGTGCACAGTAAATGATAAAGGGTGACAATTACTATTTAGCAGAACCCTGGAGAATGACTCATGCTAAGCCTTGCAACTGGGCAATGAGGGGGCCAAAACACCCATGGTTACTATAAGGAAATCAAAGTCATGGGAAACATTCTGTTACTATGCAGAGTACAATCAGAGTGATATCAACCCTAAAGAATGCTTTCCTGATGATGACTAGCCCAGAAACGGCCAACATTTCATAGGCATTCTATCTAATCCAGGGATGGGTGAAAGCAAGAAATAGCAGTTCGTCAGAACTTCAGTTCTATGTGGAAACAGAAAAGTCCCCTAACTTGTTCTGGGACTAACTGATCCCCACACAAAAGAATTCAGGGTTTATCATTCTCAACATCAGCCGGTTTTTCCAAAAGGCACAAAAATGTGGTTAAGATTTAGATGTTCTACACCCACATCGTTGTTACAATGGGAAAATACAGCCCAACAAAATGCAGTTCCTGCAGGCTGAGTCAAGAGAAGACAGGCTGCAGGCCATTACGATGATTAATACTAGGAATACTAGGCAGGCATGATGGCCACACCAAATTTCACCCAGAATCTGTAAAATAGATATGGTTCCTGACATCTCAGGTATGGAAAAACAATACCTTCAGTTTAACTTTGGGAGGAAAACTCCTCAGTGTTCATAAAAACATTTGTGTATCTTTTCACTGAATGGCTATTATTCTAGAAAGGGGAAAGAACCATGAAAGACACAAAGAAAAATAAAACAAGGAAGGAAGAAGGAAACAGACATCTCAACGAGCAAATGCTAATGTTCCATGAAGTGAAACAGCATGGACTTTAAAAGCTGTGAGACCCAAACCATCATTTATGGCTCTAAGTACCATCTAGGCCTAACACACCAAGTAACAATGATGATCTGACTCTAACACTACTTTCGTGCGCTCTCAAAGAAATCGCTTAAAAAAAAAAAATCATTTCTAAATTGTTTGATAAATAATTTGCCCTGGAAGATTTCAGAGGCTGGAGGCGTGGATTTGAACATCCCTCTAAGAAAAGGCTGTTTTGCTTAAGGTCACACATCCCAGAAGTCACTATCACTATTAAGAGGAAGTGATAAGCTAGTGCTTGCACTTCAAGTTGGAAACTAAAGAAAAAGAGAATTATGCTAAAGAAGCCACAAGCACCAGGATGCATGAAAAATGGGGTTTGGTTTCTCCTCTCTAGGTCAGTGTGGTTGCCTGGGTGACTGGTTAGAGAAGAGGTGGCCAACCTAGAATGCAGCATTATCTGTCTCCATGGTAATAAAAGCACAGCCTACCTTTGGGTACCATGTAAACTCAGGAAATTTGATTCTTCAGCCAGGAAGAATGAAAGCTGATTTGGTGATCATGTCCAAAATTTCAACAAAACTTATCCCTAGGTCTTTTACAAAACAAATTATTAACCTTGACAAACTCTTATTCCTTTAAACAACTAATGATACTCTGTATTCAATCAATTTTAATCTCATCTACAGTTTACTGATAATCTATCTTTAAAAATCTATATTTCTGCAAAATACACTTATAGCTTGAGTATTCTTCAAACACAATACAGTCTCCTTACAGTTTTTTTCCTGCTTAAAAATAAGAAATGAAAGGTATCTTTTGATGTAAGCAGAGTTTCTGCTTATATGTAATTTCTAAGTCACAGAACCTCTGCCCTGTATTACCATTAACCTAAGAACACCTGACGTCACCACATGCAGGTGCTTCCACGAGTGCTCTTTCCACATTAGGAGCATGTTCTGATTGCAGGGCACTGTATTCCTCATTGTTTGTAAACCTGCACTGGGATTCATATTGGAAGTCAAGCTGAGGGTCTTCATCTCTGTGCCATGGGGCCACACGGGAAGCATCTTTGAGCACGAAGTGTTTTCTTCTCAAAGCATGCCTGGAGCACACGCGCAGAGCACGTGCCCATATTCAGGGCACAAAAATGATGGGAACGGTGGGACAGGGGTCCCTAAGTAGAACAGCCCTGGAAAGGGCAGATGCCTGCTTCCCAACAGGCTATGATGATGGGAATAAACTAAATAGTTCTTGTGATCTCTTCAGAAGAATGTGAAATGGATTTAAAGATAGACATAGTTGCTGGGGCAGGGGCAGGAGCAGGAGCAGGAGGAGCAGAACAGGGCGCCAGCCAGCTGGATGAGAATCACTGGCAGGAACCAGGAACTCTGTTCTCCAGCTTTCTTACTCATCAGAAATGTGCCCTCATTAGCCTTTCGTGGAGATATAAAAGCTCTGTTGCCACCCAGGAACCAAAAAGAAGATATCTTTCTTTTTGGAAAACCACCTTCCCCCAAGACATGCTTTCTGCATTAACTGTCCATGTCGCATCACAGACCTGGCAGGCAAAGCCCAACACAACACTAGCAACGCAGCTCCAGCAGACCATTTCTTCTTCTAGTTTTCCTGTCTGAACCAAAGAATACTAAATGCAAGTTCTGCCAAGTGCATCACTGGTGAATTTCCATTTATATGCCTATTCTGTCCCTTGAAGACCTCTTCTTCGCTGGTCCCTTGGGAGTTATCTGTGCATCAATACAAAAATCTATGCATCAATACTTCACAAAGTAGACAATTTTTCCCAACTTTGGGAGAGGAGGCTGACTCTCAGCAGTAAGCCTGTGTTGTACCACGTTCTAACCTGTACTACAAATATTTGGGCTACATTTCCCACCCAGTTGAACATTTTGTAAGTCTTTAACCACTCCTCTTGCTTTATCCATCTCTCCAGCTCTGTTTGCCTAGCAAATAGTAAGCATGTATTTTAATGGATCCTTTATGAATGAACCAAACCTGTCCACACCTTAAATAAACCATCGTTCATTCAAAATCTACTAACCTTTATTAAGCACTTAATAGGTACATGGAATTGGAGATTACAAAGATGAATAAGAACCAACCCTGCCCTCCTAGAATGTAGGTTTCTTATTGCAACCTAGGGTGGAGCTAAGAAACTTGCATAAATAACTTGTGGCAAAAAGGAAAAAGTGTTAATCACAGACACACAAATATATTAAAACATGAAACAAGAGTGGAGAATTATTTCGATTTTGGAGGGGAGTTTTGGGAAGGAGTGATAAAGAAAACCATTTGTTGAAGGTCAGAGTGCACTGAATAGTTTGCCAACATTATCTCGTGTAATTGCCACAACCACCTTTTGAGTTAGGTATTTTGACCCCCAATTTATAGATAAGGAAATTGGGATTATGAAAAGCTAAATATTGTGGCCAAGGTCACACAGCTGATAAATAATGAAACTGGAAACCATGCACCCAAAGGTGCGGTTCCAAAGCTCCTGCCGACTGTCCTACACCAAAACTCCACAGACAGAAGCAGTCACTTGTGCTGAGAGCACCGGAGTCTGTGGGAGCAGCAGGTGTTTCAGGTGTAGATTGTGCACTCCGCATGTATTAGGCCTGGGTCCAATCCCCAGCACCACTCCTAAAGAACTATATATTCTCCAGGTTTGACTGTGGGTGAACAGTGTTCTTCAGTATCAGCCGACAGCTGAGCCAGAGACCTGTTAGGGAAAGGCAGAGCCTGGTATACAACAGCACAACCCACATCAGGGGGACACACTGGAGATGCTTTGTAAGAGAAAGCTAGATGATTCCCCATTTTCCCTGTGATATGCTTGAAAATATAAAATATACCTCTTATTGACTTAAAAGTACACACAAGGGGCTGTAGCAGCGGCTCAGTGGTTACAGCACTTGCCTGGTATGCACAAGGACCCAGGTTTGAACCCCAGTACCACATACACAACTAAGTGTCGGAGCAAGGAAGATAGATAAAAAAACTAAATAAAACTAATTCTCTCTTTCTCTCTCTTTCACTGTCCCTCTCTTAAAAAAAAAAAAGTATAGAAAAAATAGGCCAGGCATGGTGGGGCACACCTGTAATCAGCAGCTGAGGCAGGAGGATTGCAAGTTCACACCAGCCTCAGCCACTTATCAAGGCCCTAAGCAATTTCGTGAGATCCTGTCTCAAAATAAAAAATAAAATTAAAAAGGACTGGGGATGAGACTCAGCAGTTAGATGCCTGTGTGTTCAATTCCTGGTATGTATGTATGTACACACGCACACACACAATATATCGCTTGTCCAGCTGGAAGGCTCCCCAGGGGGAGAGAGTACTCCCCCCACCTCTATTTCTTTTTCTTTCTTTGTTGTGCTGGGGATGGAGCCCAGGACCTTGAAGATGACAGACAAGCACTCTATCAGTGAGTTATCTTCCTGCCAAAAATATTGTTTAAAACATTTTGAACATCTTGGAAGTCACTGTTTTACAACAACAATCTTAACCTTCGATTCTAAATATTCTACAATGCAAGCCATATTAGGTAGAAAGATGATTCTTTATGCATTTCCTTTTCCTTTACACTGCTTTGTTTTTCAACTCTCTGTGAAGATACTATCTAGAGATTTAAACCAGAAGATGAGAGTAGAGAAACTTTAGTTTACTTATGCAATTTACTTATGCAAATGTCCAATTTCCTATCACACCAAACAACATTTAAATATTCCAAATAAGAATTTTAGTATTCTATAACTGGACTGATTTTTGAAGAAGTTTAAAAATACTAAGTTAAAAAGGTGGGTAGGGGTTGGGGATTTAGCTCAGTGGCAGAGCGCTTGCCTAGCATGCGCAAGGCCCCAAGTTCGGTCCTCAGCCCCCTCCCCCCAAAAAAAGGTGGGTAGGAATATTAGCTTAACATGATATAATAGAAATAGTATGTATCAGACACCAGTGAACGTGATAAGCACCCCAGGCAGAGAAGAAAACAGGGGTGAGACACACATCTAGCTGTTTCATAAATTATCAGTAAATACCTAGAAATATTACCTGCTACCTCAGAGAACATATTCCATCTGTGATACCAGCTCTATTAAGAGCCTAAATTGAGGGTTGGAGTGTTGGTTCAGCAGTTACAGCACTTGCCTGGCATGGGCAAGGACGTGTTGGAACTCCAGCACTTAGTACACAAAGAAGTGTTGGAGCAATGAAAGTCACATGAAAAACTAAAAGCCAAATAAAATGGATTCTCTCTTTAAAAAAATAAAGAAGAGTCTAAATTGGGGGCTCTTAACTTTCAGAGCCTTCTGCCATAGGGAGGGAGTGGGTCCTGGGCTAGGCAAGAGATTCTAGAGGGTGGTGTGCTGAGAACCAGGGAAGCCACTCTAGGTAGCAAATTTGCAAAAACCAGGGCAGGAAATCACTGCATCAGAACAGACAGATGTCTTAGATGCTCCTACCTCCTGCAGAGCACCTGACCCATTCTGAGTCCCTGATAATGCTGCTAATGACCCAGATCCCAAGCACTTGAGTAATTCAGCCTTTCCATATGTGAAAAGAAATTAGTCCACCCTAGTTTTTCTCGAGTAAGGCACTTGTGGTTGAAATTCCACTTAAGAATCAAGGCCAGGAACAGTAGCTTATGCAATATTGATTGGGACATGACTTTTGGTTTGAGTCATAAAAATGAATTTAAGTCACTCTAATTGCACAAGTACACCTCAAAAGAGTTGGGTCTGATAAGATCATGGGTGAAAACATGAGATGGGAAGGAAAGGGGAGAAAGCTGTTTAGAGATGCAAGAGCCAAGTCCATCTCTGGCTGTCAGTCCTGGAAGTGTGTTGCTCCCTCAAGATATCTCTCCCTAGCTGCAAGGACTCTGGAATCTTTACCAGAAGGATGCCCAGTCACTTGGCAGCATGCTTAACCACAGTGCTTACCATAAACCTATCAAAAATGCAAATGAGCTGGCAATTACATTGGTGGCATCCTCTAAGCCAGACCTAAGGTGTTTTTTTTTTTAAACAGCATAAGCTAAACTAATGGTTCTCTGCCACTGTTACCAGTTTTAGAATTTAATTTTACTATGAGAATCTTCATGTCAAAATGCCTAGGAAAATGGAGTCTTAGGGATTTTGTGTAAGGAAAACATGGCTGCTATGTCTGATATAGAGATCTCTAGGAATGAGGAGAAATAGTAAAAACATGTTTTTCACCTTCCTAAGATAAAGAGGTGTCTGGAAGGAAGCACACTTTTTCAGGAGCTGAGAAAGAAAGGAAAGCACTGGCAACAGCTACAGATTCCAACTCCAGGTCTGCAGTTCTCTGTGTCATTATGGACCGGTCTCTGTTTTCTTATCAGTGAAATGGAGATAATATTACAAGGTTACTGTGAGACTGAAGAACGCACCTTTTGTGAAAGGCCTGGAACATAGCAGTTTCTCAATAATTCTGCCCCCCTGGAACCACTTACTAATATTAATTTTGTTTGTTATCAACTTCACACTTGTTATTCATTTAAAAAGCAATACACAATCTACAAACTTCTCATAAGTTCACAATACTGAGTAAAGCTGCTTTTAGAACTACTAGCTGAATTTTCATTTTTTTTTAAGACAGAGAATCAATTTTATTTAGTTTTTCATGTGGCTTTGTTTTTCATGTGACATTTTGTTGTGTAAATGGTGCTGGGGTATGAACCTGTGCATGCCAGACAAGTGCCTTAACCTCTGGGCCACTGCTCCAGCCCTCTTTTTTTTTTTTTTTTAAAGCCCAAATATTCTTTTAACTTGGCCAATTTTAACTCACATGGGACAACACTTTTTTAATGAATGTGGCAGAGCTCATTAATTTCACAAAGCAAATAGAAGCTGTAAAGAATAACCACATTAAGCTAATATTTTAGAATACTATTTCCCACTTGCTGGTCTAAGCATTTTATATGCATTTGAATCTCATTTAATCCTAACAATCTCATAAAGCGGGTTGCATCAGTTAGCCCCATTTTAGAGCTGAGGAAAACTAAAGCAAAACGGTTTAGTTTTACTGAGATAACAAAGCAGAGCTCAATCACGAGCCAGAACGGAGGGGACCGGGTCTTCTCTTTTCAACAAAAATTTACCTGCCTCTTTGCATCATCATCTGGAAAGACTATAAATATTCAAACGACAGTATTTTTGAGATGTCCCATGATTTACATTTCCACCACTGTATTAAATTTTGAAAGCTACCTCTTCTCAATGCCATTTTTCAGAGAAGAATCTGAAACTCTTATCACCATAGTCCAAAAGGAAAAGGGGTCATTTAAACAACTGCTTCATGCACTTTTCTCTGCCTGCCTTCCTTCAGTTATTTGTTTCATCCTGCCTCGCAACTGCCTTAAATAACAGGTTTTTATATTGTATAATTATGCCTAGTGGTCACAATGGTCCCATGAAGAAATCACAGAATACTACCAGTGAGTACAAGCGAGAGAAAAAAGAGTGTAACTCCCAACTTGATTCACAAAAGTTACTCAAAAACATAAAACTAGGTGGGCTGGGAGTGCAGCTCATTGGCACAGCGCTTGCCTAGTAGGCGCGAGGCTCTGGGTGGGATCCCCAGCACCACTGGGTCCAAAGGAGGGTCCGGGGGTGGGGCAAGCTAACTCCACTGATGAGTTCACTACCTAAGCAGTAAAGGTAAAAGGCAAGTCCACCTGACGTTGTGGACTGCGGCGGAGCGGCGGAGCGGGACTGGTGCTGGAATTTGAGAAACGTGGCGGACCCGCCTCCACGCGCCCACCTGCAAGCCCCCACCTGGGGGCAATTTTGGAAGCCAGTATTTACAGTTCAGGGGGGATGGGCTCGAAGAACTCGAGCTCCTTCCACTGCAGAAGGCAGTTTGTTCGAAAGAAAAAAGAATCTAAGGCGACGCGGCGCTGCAGGCAGATGCCCAGGTGGACGCTCAGTGGTCGGTGCAAGAAGGCATCATGGCAGGGTGATAATGAGCGGGAGGGTCGCCAGCTCACCTTCGAAATTGTGCTGCAGGCTGACCTGAAAGCCGGCGGCGTTCCGGGGCTCCACTCCCAACGTTCCATTACCCGGGAGCAAGTGCCGGACATCAAGCAGCACCTGTACCCCAAGTGACCGCCTTGGTCCCAGTGCCCATCCAAAGAGAGATCGGGCAGTAGGGGACTCGCGCGGGCCCTTGCCACCTGCAAAGTAGGTAGATGTGGAGTAGCTGCACTGGCCGCTCGCTGCCTTCAGCCCGGGCTGGGGACGACCCCGCGCCACGCACCCACCTAGGGCTGCCGCCCCCGCCCGCAATCTCACCTCCTACTGAAGCCTCCTCTTCCGCCGCCATCTCGGGAGCTACCTGGCCACCTCCGCAGCCCCGGGACCGGTAGCATGGAGGAGCCCCGGGCCCGCCCTGCCCGCGTCCAGGTGACCCCGGAGCCTGGCACCCTCGGGCTTCTGCCCGGTGCTGCAACAGCCGACACCGCAGCCCCGGGACGCGTAGCCCACGCCGCTTCACGGGCAGGCGGAGTCGGGCGCGCCTGCCCGCGGGTCTGGGCGGTGTGGGGCTGCGGGGAGGTATATATAAAGAGCCCGGGCACGGGGCGGAGCACAGTGGGCCCCGCCCCGCCGACCCCGCCGCGGGAGGCCCCGCGCTGAAAGGCAGCTTGAGCCTTCTGGAAACCCGCCTATAGGAAACTGGCTTCCACGACCCTGTAAAGATCGGGGCTGTAAGTCCTTAAGAGAGGCCGGGAGGTGGAGGGGGGAGATGAATGAAGACGTTTGCAGGTGGAATAGCGGAAGGCGCGCCTTGGCAAGTGCTGAAGAGTCTTCCCTGGACCCTGCCCTTCCCTGGTTAGGAAAGGCCTTAGCTGCAGAAGGGAGCGTGTGGCTGGAAGAGACAGGGTACACGGAGGAAGCCGTTTTGGCCCCTGGAACTGTCGGGTCAATCCAGATGTAAGATCCCTTGGAGATCTCTTGCAATCCTACATCCTATGACGACGTTTCTAGAATACCTTGGTTCAGTGCTCCCCTCCCACTGGTCACTGGATGGATTCCTTGGTTACACTTTGCCTAGTAGAGGTTAGTGGAGCAAAGGAACAACTGAGAAAACACTAAAGCTTGGAATCAGTCTGCCGAAATCTAATAATCTAATAATTTTCCTACAGGACTCAGTTACCACATCATAATTAGCTATTCCGGAGAACAGTACCTATGGCCATTATTAAATGTCTGGGCAAGGGGATTGGAAGTGTGTTCCCAAGCAGAAGTGGGTGACAGGATAACGGTGGAGGTCTTAAGTGGGGACTGGAGCTTTGTGCACTTAGGTACAATGAGTCGCCAAAAACTGCTCCGCTAAACTCTCTCAAAGACACACCCTAATCAAAATTGTTCTTAAAACATTTCTAGCTTTCACTTGGAACTCCACCCCAAATTCATCAACAGTAACTTCTGCTGGCATTCAGACCAAAAGTCAGGGGCAATAGTTTCACGATCTGCCCTAGGACCCACAGAACGTGTGCAATCCCTGGCTTTCCCTGGCAAGTGCACCAGTTTTGAGATGATTTGAAGGGTTTGGAGAGGCAAGGAATCTCTTACATCTGGGGATGTGTTAAATGCCATTCATTTCTACAGTAAGGCAGAATTGCTAGGATACTGGCTAACATGTGTAGTACTGTTTTAGACATCATCTTGCTTATGAAGCATTTTTCCCTGTGTCATCTCAGTGACCCTCACAACACCTGCAATTCCTGTCTTCCTAGGGAGGCAGAGGTTCTGCAAGATGAGGATTTTGGCTAGAGTCACTCAATAAATAGAACAAAATTATAAAAGTCAGGTCTCCTTCTTAGGAGTTTGTACTGTGTGAGATCTGCAATAAGCTTGCCTGTGAATCATTGCAGTCTTTGTTTCTCAGGAATGATGATTCACTTCCATCAAAAGCCTAAAAGCCCGAAAGGAGGAATCCAGACGTTGCTCTATGAAAGCAGGAAGTGTAATAATGCACAGTAAAGCCGGCCCATGGAGACTCAATGTTTACTATGCATTTCCCTTATCAGTCAGATTACATCCTACTTGCAATTTCTTTATGCTCTTGGGTTTACTTCCTAAAAAAATGGGGGTCCCCCTTTCTGGTTCTGGGGGTTGAACCCAGAACCTTGCACATGCTACACACGTGCTCTACTATTGATTTGTGCCCCTGGCCCGTTATTTTTGAGATGGGATCTTGATAAATCACCCACGCTGGCCTCAAACTTGTGGTCCTGTCTCAGCTTTCCAAGTAACTGGGATTACAAGTGTGTACCCACCAGGCCTGCCTATTTTTCTTTTCTTTTTAAGAAATAGTTAAAACATACCTCAAAAAGGAAGAGATAGAGAGGTACACAATATCTTGCCAGATGGCTAGGAAGGTTATCTCTGATTTTCAACCGGTTGTTTTCTCATTTTCTCCTTGGGGAAAAATGTGAGAAAAAAGTGATTTGAAATGACTCCCAGAACCTTCTGGTCAACACCGTCCTTGCCAAAAGCCCAGGAATAGCCTTGCTCTCCAGGAATCCTTGTTTATCCTTGAGTGGACATAATTTTGTTTCATTGCTAAGTATTTAGGCAAGAACTGTACTAGAGCATATATTCTTTTGCCCACCTGTAATTAGGAGCCACTGCCTCACAAACTATAAACTCCATCCTTTACAACTTCCTGTTGGTGTTCTAACAATGTAACTTAGTTACATTGGTTCCCTTAAGGTCACTTAGATTATATTTGGACCAAAAATATCCACCTGCTTCAGAGTTAAATTGAAGACATCATTTCTAACAATGTATTCAAATAAATTTTAAGCTTTAGGGAAAATAACTACTTTAGTAATATTTAAAGCTACTCTTTCTTCCTACCCTGTCTCCAGCAGTTTGTGGAGGGTGAATCCTGGGGAAGCTGCTTGGATTTGCTGAGTGGGTGGATGAATGGGAGTACAGTTTGGAGAAACATGACCACAGTGCCCTTTGTGTTTAGAGGGACAGACCTGTAGTGGACTTCTGGGTGGGAAAGATCAGCTGAGTTTGGCCTAAGAAGGGGAGGAAAAGCAGAGATCATTGAAGGAGAGGTGGCAGGTTGGGGGGAGAGTGGTGGCAGTTGTCATAGGGAGTGGAAACTGGAGAAAGATCTTTTAAAGGGTATTTTGAGAGCTTCATTGTGTAATGCAAACCCTTTCACATTTTTTTTTTCCTGGAAAACAACTTCAGCAGAAGGAAAATCTTTTTAAATGCTTTTGTAATTGTATGTGAGTAAAAACATTTTGAGATAAGCCTTAGATAGAAAGTAGGGTCATACACAAAATGCAGTTATTGAATTCACTTGTTTCCAATATTTATAGAGCATCTACTGTTAACCTCACCTACTATGCACCAGATACTGTGCATTAATGTTTTTACAATAACCAATGAGGCATGCATTATTTCCTTTTGGAAAAGTCCAACAGTGACCCCCTCCCTCCGCCCCTCCTTAGCTAAGAGGTTCCTGAAGGCCAATGTGCAGGAAAATGTGCAGAACTTCAAACTAACCCCAAGATTCTGGTGTTAGATGTGGAGTGAGATGTATTAAATCTTTATTTCAAATTGGTACCCTAGTTGTTTGTGAAACAACTGAGATGTTCTGAGGACTCCAGTATTACCTTTTTAAAAATGAATTTTCTTAAGCCTAGATTGTTGCAGAGAATAATAAAGTATGTGTGTGTGTGTTATTTCTCTGAGTGGCAATATACCAAAATTCTGAGAAAACTGTAGGGAATAACAAAATTTAGGACAAGAATGAAGGAATCATTGTGCGGACACCTTTCTGTGTTTATTTCTGTAATTTGCTCCTTAGGGATTGTGTGTGAGTCAAAGCCTGAACTAATATCTATTTTTGTAAGTTCCAGACATTAAAGTAGGTGTGGTGTCCCAGGGCTTCCTCAGTTCTCCCGATACAGGAGGATTCTTCAAGTTCTGTTCAGGATTACTTTACCCAACAGGACAAGGAAAAATGAAGATATGAGGTTGAACATGGACAGATTCCCTTTCCTATTAGGGGTTTTTCCCTTTGGAAGAGATTTAAAAGTCATTTTATGTTTGGGGGGTTTGATCAGGAATCTTTTAATTGAAAGTCTAGTCAAAGCCCATCTTCGAAATTTAGACAATTGAGCCACCAGTACTTAGGCCATTCACTACACCCCTGGCTGGATCTGGGGAGGAACTAAATTCACAAAGGCCTCTACTTGTGATATAACAGCTTTAGAAATGGGCCAATAAAGACAAGATCTGCTCTGAACAGGAACTGGGAGAAATGACAAAACTACTAAAAAGACCAAGCCTTAGTCACTGGCCCATACATCCATCTTCATCATATGACATCCAAAGACCCAACAGATCCAAGCTGCTGAGCCTCAGTACTCTGGTTTTGCAGAAGGGTCAGGAAAGATGTTATAGAACCAGCCTTCTGGTTATTTAAAGACAATGGCAGATCCAGCAACAGAATCTAGGTGCAATGGCTTCAGGTTAAGAACCACTGCCACAGACCTGACTGGCATCCTTTTGGTTACCTTGCAGCTTGTCAGAAGTACCCTAATTTGGTAGTGGGTTGACTTGTGCTTTAGATGAGCCCCACCCAGTACTAGGGATGGGAGTCTTGATTTAAGTCGATCGCTAGGCCTGGCACTGGCTTAGAAAGGGACAGGTGACAAAATCATGTCCAATAAGATGTGCTACTTTGCTTAGAATGTTTTTAGAAGATTTTCCTTTCTCTTCAAAAAAAGGGGTTTCAAAAGCTAGGCACAGTGGCACACGCCTGTAATCCTAGCAACTCAGGAAACAGAGACAGGAGGATTAAAACTTAGGCCCTAAGCAACTTAGACCCTGTCTCAAAAGAAAAACAAATAAAAAGGGCTGGGGTGTGGCTCAGTGGCTAAATGTCCCTGGGTTCAATCCCTGGTGCCCCCCCACCACGCAATAAAAGCAGTGCACAAGATGTCATTTGGCAAACCAAGGCAAGCACTCTACCACTGAGATTCGCCCCCCAGTCCCTATAGTTATCTAGCCTGAGAAAGTAAGACCAAGAACAAAGTTAACACTCTGAGGATGGTTGTGTCCTTGATATTTTTGAGATGCTACCTTAAATGCCTTGGAAGCTGTCTTGTGTCTTCCTGTGAGTATTCACTTTTCTTATTGTTGAAGTCACTTTACCTGTGTCTTCTGTCTCTGAAGTCATAAGCACACAAAGTAACAACTGTCACATCACCCTGTGTATTCCGTACTCTGAGAAGCATATGGGGGTAGTCTGTCAATGAGGCATGCTCTGTGATTTGGAGAAGGTGCACTAGACTTGGGTTTCAGAGCAGTTTACTACCTGTGTTTTCGATAAGTCACAATTACCTAGTCTTATGATTGTTATCCATAAAATATGTTTATTTATAGAATAGTTGTAAAAAATGAATCCTGTTAAGTGAAAGCATTTTGTTTTTTTCTTTTTCTAAGTGAAAACATTTTGTATGTGAAGTTTTTTGTATTATTAGATTCTTTCAAAAGTTGAATTTAGAGTTTGCAAGCTTGCTCTCATGCCCAAATTCTGACAGTCAGCGTTTTTACTATTTTGTGTTACAATGGCATTATTGAAATGATGCATGTCAGGGAAGCTGGAGCACGAAGCGGAACAGGACTGACTGGCTCCCTCTAGACTCAGCGGAACAGTATCATGATTAATCAATCAATGTTTTCCATGGGACAGGATGAAGTGGTGTCTGAACTACTAATATCTCCATGTTATTTCTGAGGCGTTTTTAATACACTGTTTGCTAATTGGTTTTGATTTAGCTATATGCCCAGAAAATGCCTGAAAGTATAATTTGTAATTTGGGCAGCCATGTTTTTAGCTACAAATTTGAACAAATTCAAACATAAACTTGTTTATTGTCTTGACTGGATTTTTGTCGTTGTTTGTGGTTTTATGTAAATACTCTGCCATTGAGCTACACAGAGGTCTCTTCAACTGTTTAAATGGAACATAACTGAAACTTCAAATATTTACTTTGTTCTTGATGTGAAACTCAAGTATAATAATTATTCTGTAATTTACATTCACAAACAGTCTTTCTTGAGTTTTGGGTAACATCTATCTCAAAATTCAAAAATAAAACTAAAAAAACCTCATCAACAGAAATTTTGTAAACAAAATTTTTATTTTTGTCTTACCTTCAATGAAAAAGCCCTCATGCCACCAAAACATTTTTTAAACACTGAACTTAATAGCCTGATGAATATTTTCCTAGACAATTGCTGGATTGTATTGCTTTTAGAAAAATAACTAAGATATATTACTTTATTCCTTTTTAAAGCAGCAATAGCCCCTCACATTGTCATAAAAATCTAAAATATCTCTAATAGTCCCAAGTGTCTTATATTTATATTTGTTCTAAGTGTTTGTTTCATTAAGATTTTTCAGAAATAAGTGCACTTCTAAAGAGAAAATAAAGTTAAAGAAAACAGGAAATAATCATGGTTGCAGCAAAATAGTCCTTTTCAATGTTCTGAGTTTTAACAATGCAAACAATGTTTCTAGTACCAGGGATCTCTACTGATTAAACTGATCTACTCAATTAATTTATCTGTAGACTATCAAAAGATAGATAACTGTTTCTCCTACCAGTTAAGACTGATTATCTAAAGGTTTTCTACACTAAAACACCAAAAACAGATGTACTTAAAATATTTTAAAGCTTAGATTTACATAAAGATATGCAGGTATTTAAAAAAAATTAAAGGTATGCTATTATGAAAATAAGTGAAACCATATCTGAAGCCTTAGCAAAGAACATTTTAAATATTCCACATTTGGTATTTTCCATTAAACAAACTAGCTTCTTAGACCCACTATATATTCCATTTAGAAGCGGCTGGTTTGTAAGTGACTCCTTATTTTCAGACAACATAATCTTTAATACAGTAAAAGATTTAAAGCTATGTTAATATAATAAATGTATAAAAGAAAAATATAATAATTTGCTTTAATACAAAGGCTTTAATAAAAAGTCAATGTCTATATTAAATCAGGAAACCCAAAGATCTGAATTATACAAGCTTTCTATATATTTAGAAAAACCAAACAAGAAATTTATAATAAAACTATTTTAATTCAAAATAGAGCCTAATTTAAAGAAAATGTCATTATGTCTGGTTGTTTAGATAGGGTTCTGTTATTTAAATTAAATACTTCACCTGAAATATGGGAAATGTATAATAGAGAAAATTAAATCGCAAGGGTACTTAGCAAATCATCTAGTTAATTTGCATCATGAATCAAATTCTTAGCTTCCAAAGGGCAGACAGTCTTTACTTGCTTTGAGATAGGCACTTAAGAAATTGCTATCATTGAGGAGAAATCCCTAAAGATTGTGAACCACTGTATTAATTCTAGTGAAGAATGAGGTTCTAAACAAAGCAAACTTTCCGAAATGTCTCTTCCAATGCCAAGAAATAATAACTATTTTCCAAGTTCTTTCTGATAATAATGAGGGCAAACACTAAAATGTTCTATTCTTATGCAATTAAAAGTAAACTTGGGTGCTCCTTTATATTAGTTACAATCTCTCCATCAACTTGAATTAATGGTATTTTTCTGTGCTAACATACTTACGATGATACTTCAACTACAGTATACTACAGTTTCTTTGTGTCTTACCTATTCATTAACACACTAGCAAAATAGTCCTTTTTTTAAAAAATGTAAAATTTAAGTAAAGAAAACAGGAAGTAATTATGGTTGCAGCAAAACAGTCATTTTGAATGTTCTAAATTTTAACAATTCAAAGAGAGAATGTGTCTTGTACCTCTACTGTTTAAAATCCCTTTAAAAAGGGTATGTGTTGGAATGAGAAAATCCATGAATTTTTTTTTAAATGAAAGGCAATTAGAAAAATCAGTTAAATTGAGATAACTCAAGTTTTCATAATTTTCTCTCTTAATTACTCAGTCACATGATCTGACTAGAAAAATGGAGGTGAACCACAACATGAATACACAAAAAGTATTCAACAAATGCTTAAAAAGAAAGACACAAATGAAAGGAGGGAAACACGCCAGGATGGCCTTACTGAAACATTGGGAGTTACTTAGCAGCAACATTTAAAAGTTTTTGTAGATTTGCATAATGCTCCTATGCAATTATTTCCCCTTAGGGAAGACATCCTACAGATAAACCATCACTTTAAATTTTTATCACAGATCATTTATAATTCTATCAATTAATGTTTATGATAAACATTAGGCCATTCTTTCATAAAGTAGTATCATCTTCAACTAGTACTTATGAAACCAAAACCTCAGAAAATTATTTTAGAATTAAAATATTGAGCAAGAAACAATTATTTAATTCTTATGGAAATACCCAAAGAATTTGATGCTGACATTTATCTCCCTTTTCCTCTAATCACAACCTCTCTGGCTTGCATTTACTTCCTTAATTCCATTGATATCAACCACAGTGATACAATTCAACCCAAATAGTGCTGCCCTCAAATAAGATGACCTCCATCATAGATCTTTCATGTCTGAATACAGCATTTCCCCAGGAAAGTGAAATTCTATTCTGTTTTGAATATCCACTCTATTCAGGATCTTTGGTACATTTGGAACATAAGAAAATAATGACATAATAATACAAGTACTATCAGAGGAAAAAATTTCATTGAAAGAAATAAAAGGTAACCAGCCACAATATGTAACAACTTTCTGTAAAACCAAAGTAAATAGCTCTTTGTTCTCTACAAATCCATTTATATGATCAGAAGTCTGACATTTAAAAAAATAGTTTAATAAAAATACACTAGTTCTACAAGCAGCCTTCATGTTCATTTCTGAAATTCAACGCACCATAATCAAATTAAAATAATGCCATGCCATCTTGTTTAAAAAAGAAGTCCTCTTGTCACAAGAAAAGCAACTTTACATTTTATATAATACAGTACATCTCCCTATACAGTATACAGACTACATATATAAAGGTCATCAGCATTTCTGGCCACAAAGTAAATATTTTAATGGAGGTGTTAAACTTCCTCTTCCTTATTAGAAACTTGTTACTCCCTACTGTGGAATTTGTGTAATAACTTGATGATAAATTCTATTTTTAAAGAACCAGTGTATTTCTTTTTAAACTTCTTAAAATCATTACAGAAATTGTCTTCATATATATTTTACAGATATCCAAACCAATGGGGAAAATATTCTAACACCAACTATGGAAGATGGCTTTTACTGATTATCTAGACCCATAAGATTTGAAGTGAATCAGCAATACTGCAGTGTTACCTACAGGTTAGCCTATGTTGCTTTAAATGATATGTATTTCTCCTGAACTGATAAGAGACAGGTGTTACAGTTCAAAGCCAAGAACACACAGGCAGAATGGACCTTAACATAGGCAGTGCAGTTAGAAAGGGATGTACGTTCCTTTTATTCCAGTACCTTCATATAATAAAGTTAACAAAAACAATAAAATATATAAAAAAAAAAGCCAGCTGGCACTGCCAACCAATTCCTGTAGTCTTAGAAATCCTAATCCTGTAGAATTTCCTCTTGTAGTCAATAAGCACCACCGTCTTCAGGGTATTTCAGTGTCTTGTTACCTACGCCAAGTGAGCCTGGTGATGCAGCTACCTGAGTTCTCTTGGTTGTGGGTAAATGTGATCTTTATTCATAATTTCCCAGCTTTCATGTAGGTGGGGATAGAACCACGCTGAGTCAACCCTTCAAACCTTTTGTAAGTATAATTGAGAAATACCCAGTCTTTAGATTTGTAGTCCGGTTCTGTGGTATTTGGCACTAGAAAGATAGAAAAATTAACCAAGAATAAAGAAATTTCATTAATAAAATATCTTCACAGAATTTTAATAGTGTTACTTGTGTTATAAAATTATCTTACCTGGTTGTAAGATATCAGATTCAGGGAAGTCATCAAAATTTGATGTATCATCAATGCTTTTGATTTCTATAGGAATTGCTGCAGGCCTTTCCCTATAAAATAAGGTATTGAATAACCATGGTAAATTTTCTCGAACTCTTAATTTTCCAATAAATAATCTTACAAATATTACATGCTATTCTCTAGATATTAGAAAGGACAATCATATTTAATGTGGATTTGAAAATAGTTGAGTATAATATTTTACAAAAATGTTTTCATTTACTTGAAATTTTTATATTCTGTGCCAAGACTCTCTCATGCTATTTTTAATTGAAAAAACAAGAGCTAATAATGGGAAAACAGAAGATATTTTATTTAAAAGATTTTACAGTTATGGAAAATAGCATATTGTAAGGACTGGATCCTACTTAAGTGATTCAGGACTAGAATTCTTCTAGTAGAAGAAAGTTATTTGGGAAAACAAGGGACTACATATTTGTGATAAAATCTGAATGCAAAAACTTTTCAGTTCTATGATTTTTAAGAGAATCAGGGATATTAGGTTTAAAAAAATCTAGTCATGAAAATACCTTATCATACTAAAAAATTTAGCTATAAAAACAAAGAAACTGATAATAAAAGCTATCAGTTTTTATTGCATTTTCAACAAATATTTAATGAATCACAAGGTGTTAAGTTTACCAATTTATGTAAAAGTATGTACTATATATATTTTTACCAGAACCATTCCAACTTTATACTTAATATATGAACTTAATAAACTGAGTTTAGTGGGAAGAGCCATAAACCCTAGATTTCTGAGGCCTAACCTTTCTTGTTATTAACTAGTAGTGTGAACTTAAGCAGGCAAGTCCTTGCTTTATGGCTGATTCCCCATTATAAAACCAAGAGAATGTACTGGTAGTCTCTAAGCATCCTTCCAACTATAAAAAGTAGTAGTATCATAGTCCTATTCAATGAGATGATGTATGTATAGTATAATGCACCGTAGCAATTAAAAGTTAGGATTCCAAGGGCTGGGGGTGTACCTCAGTGGTAAGGCACATGCTTATTAGCATCTTCAAGGCCCTGGGTTAGATCCCCAGGAACCCCTGTCCCCTACCACATAAACATAGAAAACTTCAGAATCAAACTGCCTGGTTCTAATTCTAACTCTTTAATTTACTATTTGTGGCACTGTGGCAAATTGCTTAACTTCTCTATGCCTTAAATTCCTCATGTATAAAATAAGGATTATTCCTACTTCATAGTGTGTCTTATAAGAATAAGATGAGAAATGCAAATTAAGTGCTTATAAAAGTACTGGACACATAAGAGATGGTCAAAAAATCTTAGTCATTACTATAATGGGGAGGATCACACAGTGGGATCTCCAGTGAAGATCTGCACTGGGAAATGCCTTATGTCTTAAAAGATGAAAAGCAGCTGGCTAGACAAGCAAGGGTAGAAGCACAAACACAGCAGGAGAAAGAAGAACATTTTGGCCAGGATGAGTAGCAAAATAACAAAATTTTGGGGTGGAAAGAGTAGAAGAGGCCATACAAGATACAACTTGAGCTGGACACAGTTGTGTCTGCCTGTAATTGAGGCTACTTGGGAGGCTGAGGCAGCACTGCAAATTCACAGCCAACCTAAGTAACCTTGTGAGACCCTATCCCAAAGGGCTGAAGATGTGGCTCAGTGACAGAGGGCTTGCCTAGCAGGCTTGAGGCCCTGGGTCCCTTGCCCAGCACCACACACAAAAGAAGGTACAATGTGCATGGGTGCAGGCAAGAGTCATTGCCTGCAGAACTCAAAAATTAGTTAAGAGTTCTTAACTTCATTCTAAAAGCAAAGGGAATGAGGGAAAAGGGCATGTGTTTCTCAATCGTTGCTGTGTGGAAAACAGACCAGAATTATTCAATGTATTATGGCCACAAACTGAAAAAAGACCAAAGCTCACAATTAACAACCATAAGCAAATTTTAAGTGTTACCTGCTTTATTTAACTACCCACCCCAGAATGTCAAGAAGGAAATGTACCTTTTTATAAAAGGTACAAAGGTAAAATGTGTTTTTTCCCCTTACTGTGGACATTACCCTAAAATGAGTCCTTTAGCGATAGCCAGTATAATCTCATTCATATAACTAAGAAAACACTGATTTAATAACATTATAATAGTATTACTTCTTGTATTTAATCTAGCAGAACTGGAGAAAATCAATTGTTAACTCTAGAAACTCCTTTTACTCAGACTTCTCCCATTCAAAGACTAGGAACATACCTTATATGCCCCCAGTCTACACCTTCAAAAAAAGGATGACTTTTAATTTCTTCTACTCCGCTATTTCCAATTCTGTTTTCAGAATCAATACAAAATCTAGAACAAGGAAATAAATTACATACAAATTACATCTAAAGTACTCTGGTTATATTATTTCAAATGTTTTATTTTTTTAAAGCATTACAATTCTTTTTTCTGTTTATTGAAGTTAACTATGTTTATTATGGAAAATGTGGGAGAAAAATCATCTGTAATTCTACTATTTAGGGATAATGACTGTAAATATTTGGAAGCCATTTTCTTCTATTCTCTTATAATACTAAAAAATACTGTGTTGATAAAGTAGTGATTATTTTAGGATTACTTTTTTCATTTGATATACCAACAAAACACCCTCAAGTTATTAAATATGTATCTAAAAATTCATTTTCTAAAATTTGTATATGGAGATGTTACAATGTATCTATCTAATTCATTGCTGTTGAACATTTATATGGTTCCTAATTTTTCATGACTAAAACAATACCATGATAAACAAATGTTTACAAACATCTGATTATCTACATAAGCAAAATTTCTAAAGTGGAATTGCTAGGTCTAAGGTTATATCCAGTTTAAAGATTTTTTAATGATAGGCTGCCAATAGGCTGTTCCCACAGGTTGTCCCATTTATAATCTTCCAGCCACTCACAACAGAATCAAAATATTCGTAATTATGGAACAGAATGGAATCTTTTGCTTAGAAGATTTCATAAACAGACTTTCATAAAAATAAGTTTCTAACACTAACATTTATTTTCCCTTTTCTCTTTAATAGGATTGGGTCAATGCATTTTAATAAGAGTGACATTTTGCTTTTTACGTGTATCAATTCTTAAAACAATGCAAGACTTCCCTCTTCTTAACTTCTACTTTCTTTCCCCTCCAAACTTCCTTTCAAGAGTTTATATTTTTAAAAAACACTTTTTCTTTATTGACCTCTTTGGCTATGCAGATCAGTGTTGTCCCCTTGTGCTGCACAAAAGTGAAATAGATCTTTTAGGCATCTGTGAAGTTTTAAGACACCCTGACCTGCAGGAATTTAAACACTAACCTGAGAATTAAATCCTTGGCTTTTTCAGAGATAGGTACTTCTGGAGGAAATACTAGAGTTTCTTTCCAATTCATCACTTTTCTGTATGTTTCTTGAGGCGTTTCAGAGCAAAAAGGTGGATAGCCTACATATCAAATAAAACAAAAAGCTTCGTCAGTTTTTGTGATTAAATTATATCTATTAAAAATGTGCCACAAGAGACAACACTGAGTACTATATTTAATAAAAAAAATGCCACCATTCATCAGTTTACAATAAAATTGCCAACAGAGTCAATAAAAGATTTTAAACACCTTCTCCTCCCTATTTTACCTGCAAATACAATTTTGATACATGGATATTCAGGTAAATTCCTGCCTTCCTGCAACAGGATCACCGAAGAGTTCATTGGTATTTGTCGGTATGTATTTAACATTGAGGAATGTTAGAAATAGGTTTAAAGTAGTTCATCTACTTTAACCCATAATATTTGTAACATGTTTAAATAATAGCATTCAAGGTAATGTACATATCATGTATATAAGTTAATGACCGAACATACCTATTAACATTTCATACATAATCACTCCCAAAGACCACCAGTCACACAATTTGTTGTAACCAGTCTGCATGAAGACTTCAGGAGCTATGTAATCTGGTGTTCCAACTGTGGAATATGCCTGCAAAAGAGCAGTTTGTCAAACCAACATTTTTAACATTAAAAACAAACAAAAATCCTTAAAAAACAACTACCACGTGAGTATGGTTTACTACTGGAAAAAGCAAAGTAGAGAGAAGTTAATTTTTCCTTTAATAACTTATTTTTGCATGTTTATCATGTGCAAACCTTGGTAACAAGTAGTAGTGCACATTCTATGTTACAGAATACATGATTTCTGCTTCCCAAGATGCACAACTAAATCATTTATGTGTGTAGCCCTAGGTCCATCTCAAAAAGAATGAAAAAGTTGAACCTTGGCTTCCCCAATAACTACTAATGTGTTTTTGGGCGTTATTTAAGCTCTAAGGACCTCATCTTCTGCTTACATAAATTGGGGTAATAAAACCTGCCACAACAGAGTTGATATGAGAATACAACAAGAAAAGGAATGTACTTTGTAAATTACAAACTGCTCTAAGCATCTAGTTTTTTCATTATAAACTTAATTCCATGGTGTTCTTATTTATTCAGGAAGCTATGTGTTTTCTCATTCTTAATTCATATGAAAGCCTACAAAAATGCAGTAGTTCTCAATGAGAACTAGGTGTTATCTGTGATGTACAAAGCAGATTCTATCATTTCAACAACCTGGGAGAAGATATGATTGGCAGTTAGGGGGGCAAAGAAATTTCCTGCCCTAAATACTAATGAAGTTTTTTCACTTCTCCCTTGGGAAACCCTGTTACAATACATGGTGACTATTGGCCATGTGAAGAGTAACCTATGATTTCCTTTGAAAACTCTGTAAATAGCCAGGTGCAGTGACGCATGCCTATAATCCCAGAAGCGTGGCAGGCTGAGGCAGGAGGACTCTGCCAGTTCAAAGTCAGTTTCAGCAATTTAGTGAGGCCCTAAGCAACTTAGCAAGACCCTGTTTCAGAATAAAAAATGAAAAGCACTGGGGATGTTGCTCAGTGGTTAAGCGCCCCTGGGTTCAATCCCTGGTACAATAAAAAACAAAAAACAAGCCTCTGTAGATAGGGTTACAGAATTCTCCCATTATATTTTTTAAGCAGTATTCATTTTTTTCCTTTAAAAGTAGGGAATTTCTTCTGGGGCTGGAGCAGTGGCTCTGTGGTTATGGTGCTTGCCTAGAATGTGCAAGGACCTGGGTTTGAACCCCAGCACCATGTGCACACACACACACAACTAAGTGTTGGAGCAACAAAAGATACATGAAAAACTAAATAAAACTGATTCTCTCTCTCACTGTCCATCTCTCACTTAAAAAAAAAATTAGGGAATACTGCAATTCTTTTCTCAATTGTAAAATGTGATCTAAAAGTGACACATTTAAAAGTAGAATGAAGTTTTTCTCAATGCACAGCTCAATACATCTGAAAAACACTGAACTGTTCTACAAGAGTTTGCAACTGCTTGAGCTAATGAAAGAATAAGTTCAATAATGCAAAGGTCATTTATTTGGTTTTAGAGGGTGTCAGACTATTGTTTTTCAGTCTATTTACTTCCCTGAGGGAATGGTGAGTTAGAATCCCCATTTATCACTTTGTTGAATTGAACAAATATTTATACACTGTCTGTATGTGCCAGTTATTGTGTGAGAAACTAGGAAAACAAAGTCAAAAGTCACATTCCTAATCTTAAGAATGTTCACGGTTCTAGTTAACAAGATTAAAGGGAAATAGGAAAAAGGGAAAGCAGTTCTTATAAATTTGCTAAGTAATAGGGGAGAAATAGTATGAGATTAAAAATAGTATACTTCTACATTAAGGGAGTAATTAAATTTGCCTGTGGCAAAGTTTTGTACCTAGTCTAACACTGTTGACATCCCAAACTTCCTATTTACTTGATCTATAAAGAAGTTCTTAGAAACTGACAACCACTTTATTTACTGATTGGTATTCGTTGTATCAGGATTTATATCACAACACAGAAAATGGAGAAATGGAAATCTCAACCCATTCATTACAGTTGGACTCAGTAAGTTTTATTCACAGTGCTAATTACTACTAAACAGATGTATTACTAATTCATGGGAATTCTTTTTTTTTTTAAAGACAGCAGGACAGTGAGAGAGACAGAGAAAGAGACAACTTTAGTTTTTCACATGGCCTTAGCTGCTCCAACACTTAGCTGTGTACGTGGTGCTGGGGTTTGAACCCGGGTCCTCGTGCTTGCCAGGCAAGCGCCGTAACTGCCAAGCCACCACTCCAGCCCCTCATGGAAATTCTTGATAAAGTAGTCTAAAGTTAAATCACAAAGTAAAAATCAAGTTTGCCTTATAGGCAAAGAAATAAAAAGAATCTAAGAAAACTGTATGAGCCAAGAACAGATACCATCATTGCTATGAAGCGAGTACTAATCACTGTAAAGACACAAAACAATCAAGGAGAAAACAGATGAGCTTTCAGGACCAAAACACAAAATTCTTTCTTGAAAATGTGGTTGACTCACCAGTTGTCTCCTGTTTTTCTTCCATGTTTCTGCTTTCCTCTTTGAGTTCATGTTCTGAAATGCTTATTTCAACAAGACAGAAAGAATTACAATCGTGGAGGAAAAACTCTCCCCAACAGAAAAAATAATACATATACATCTAAAACACAGGTCAATTGAGTGAGGGGAGAAGAAGGGAGAAAAATTATCAGTTCCCAACAGTTATGTATTAAACCAGCTACAATATTTTAACCAAAACAAACAAACTTACAGAAGTCACTTGGTGGGTTATGTGTGAGATTTCTGTAGAATTCAGTTCTGTGAGCTTTTTTTAACCCGGTGCATAAACCAAAATCAGACAATTTTACATGTCCCTAAAAAAAAAAAAAAAATTCCAGTAAAACCAGATTATATTAACTTTGAAAACAAAAAGTCTTATTATAAACTCCTCTTTTAAACACAACTATTATAAAATTTCTCAGCTTGGAATTCATACAGGTGAAAATATAAACATAAATATTTGAGGATAATAATTTTTAAAAAGTATAAAATGGAAGGAGGCAAAAAAGACAGCCATGGATCTGATCCCCAGCAGTGCAAAACAAACAAACAAAACCAGTCATATCCCCATGATGTCATTCTACTCCAGTCCTCTCCTATTGAAATAATGCAGTTTAGCAATAAATAATTTAAATCGTAGTTGCTTAGTTTTAATCATAAAATCAGCTATCACTCTATAAAATGATCAGAAACCTAGTAATTCACCAGTATTCACATGCCTTGGCATCCAATAAAAGGTTGTCTGGCTTAATGTCCCGATGGATGAAACCCAACTGGTGGATTGCATCTATTGCTAGAACAGTCTCTGAAATGTAGAATTGTGTTTCCTCTTCTGTCAAGGTATCCTTCTTCATTAACAATGTCATCATATCACCTAAGTAAAGGAAAAGTATCATGTTATTGAAAGTACCTCAAAATGGGAATACCTTGCAAAAACTTCTATGTCTCATTTGGCATTTTATTACCTAACCAGTATAGGTCTAACCATCACCAGGGCCAAACAGAAGTGTCATTGTGTAAGCAAATTTTCAGGACATATAATAATGGTTTTAGGATAGTTTTTGGAACCCAATCAGAACAGAGCTGATAATGCCACTCAGCATCCAGAATAAGCTGCTGAGGAAAATATGTCAAACTGCAAAAGAATCAGAATAAGTGCACCAGGAAACTATATATAGTCTTTAAAGTTTCAAAAACAGCCTGAGCTTGTTAGTACAACAAAAATAGAACATCAGCCCACTTCCAGACATCCTTTCATTTTTAAGAAACTCTTTTCTTGTAAAAAGGGTAAATAATAAGTTGTTTTGAGTACTGTAACTACTGGTGCACTTACAATGCAAATTTGACAATTGATAACAGTTTCTCATATCTGCTTTGAATTTAAAAAAAATAATATATAGAAGTATTCTTTGTCCTCTACTTCCATTCTATTTCCCATCTACTCCCCACCCTGATGCTTTTTTTATTGGTGCATTGCAGTTGTACATACTGATGGGATTTGTTGTTACATATTCTATATGTGCACAATATACAATAAACTGGCCAATATCACTCCCCAGCACTTCCCTGTCCCTCCCCATGTCCCACCCCTTAGTCCCTTTCCTCTAGGTATCCCTTGATTTTCGTAAGATCTGTCCCCTACCTTTCTATTCCTTTTTCTTCTCTAGTTTCCACTCCCTCTTAGCTGAGTAATGATGGATGGATTTGGTTTGGTGTGTATCCTTCTGGCTTATTTCTAAAATATATTTTCATATACATATATATTAACCTATACATTTATAGTCCTTTGTTTTTTTCAAAAGTTACCTAAATGATGTCAAACTGTATGTGTGACTTCACAGCTTACTTTTATTTCATTCCACTGTTTCTAGATTTTTCTGTTGAACCAGATACAGTTTATGATGTTTAACTACAGTAAAATATTTTCATCATATAACTATGCCAGATTATATTTTTATATTCTTCTACTGATGGGCACTTGTCTTGCATCTAGTTTTTCACTATCATGCCAATGCTGCGATAAGCATTCTTTTACGGATTTCCTGTGCATATGTGGGAGAAATCTCCAGGGAATACAGCTGGCTGTGAAAGTGCTGTATCATAGGACACATGCATTTTTGACTTCACGGAACATCTCTAAATTGCTCTCCACAGGAGTCAGAGATCAATTTACAAGATGACAGTATCTTCTATAGTCCTACCAATACTCAGTATCATCAGACTTTAAGGTTTTTGATAATCTGATGAGTGTGAAATGCTATCTCATTCTTGTCAGAAGGGCACTCCCCTAACTATAGGTAAAGTTGAACATTCTCCTATATATTTATAGACCAGCCAGAGTTTCTCTTCTGTGCACTATCATGTGCCCATTGAGTATTTGTGTTTTTGTTTTATTGACTTTAGTCTTAACCCAGAATGGTAGTATTTAAAATACATCAATCTAATCATTCCTTCAAAATAATCTGATTTGTTGTCAAAATGAGCATTATTACAGAAGAAAATTCTGAAAAACTGTGATTATGTATAACTAGGATTATAAGAGGAAAACATAATCAACAAAGTTATTATTACATATAAAGATGTGCTTGGCCAGGGGCTGGAGCAGTGGCTCAGTGGTTATGGCACTTACCTGGCATGCGCAAGGACTTGGGTTCAAACCCCAGCACAATATACAATATACACAACAAAGTGTCGGAGCTATGAAAGCAACATGGAAAACTAAATAAAATTGATTCTCTCTTTCTCTCTCACTAACCCCCCTCTCTCTCTCTTCTTTTTTTTTTTTTTTTTTAAAGAGAGAGGGACAGTGAGAGAGAGAAAGTAAGAAACAATTTTATTTAGTTTTTCATGTGGCCTTCGTTGCTTGAGACTTTGCTGTGTACATGGTGCCGAGGTCTGAATCCACGTACTCGCACATGCCAGGCAAGCACTGTAACTGCCGAAGCCACTGCTCCAGCCTCTGTCCCTCTCTCTTTAAAAAAAAAAAAAAAAAGTGCTTGGTTAGTTTATTATTGCTGTGTTTTACCTCCAGGGAGAAATTCCATGATTAGATAAAGATTCCTCTTATCCTGAAAACTGTAAAACATCTTCACCACCCAGGCACCATCTGCTTCCACCAAAATATCTCTTTCTGCTCGGATATGTGCCACCTAGATGAATATATAGATGAATATATTTTGAAAAATTAATTGTAATATATAACACATTTTTCTATTTTATCTCTTATGATTATGCATCCTAATAGTTAAGAGGAAAACTGGTTGAAAGATTTGTAACATAATACATGTTCATATTCTCATTATATATGAGAAATAGTTGGTTTTTTGCCAATATCTTTAGGGTTGAAAAGATAAGAACAACAGGTATAATATGGAAAACTTAGGCCTCTGATATAGGGTAATGACTAGTCCACGATCTTTCTAACCAGAATGCTCCTACCCAAGCCAAGAATCCTGGCTTTATTATATAAATTTAGGACACTAGTTTGACTTTAAAGTTAAAAGTAGTAAGCAATACCCTGCAGATTAATATCACAGAGCCAAGGTTTGCTAAAAACAGCTAACTACTTTTAACCATTAAATCAAGGGCCCAATTTGATCTTTATATTGTAATTTTTTAATAACAATATTATACTAAATTATTGTTAAAAAATCTCTAATCATTAGCTGTAGCAAATTACTGTAAATTTTTGATGTTTTTCCTATGGATTTGTCAGACACACCATTATGTGAAACTTTTATAGACTAGAAAATTGTATAAACTGAATAAATTTATGGGGTTGGTATACTGTTTAGCTTTAAGATGCTTTTGCTTTAGTATATTAAACATTTTTTGTTCAAGGATTAACAAGATTTGATTTGGTACTTCTGCTATTTTCATTGTGTACTATTATGAACTCTGTTCCAAAGTACATTGAAAGCATGTATTTGAAAGTATTATTAAAATCTAATCTGCTTGAGATATCATTTTGGGAATTACTGTTATTGCCTGATATAGTAAATGCTCTGACAGCAGAGCACAAGTGTCAAGAATGAAGAACTTGCTTTCTGGCTTCAAACAACTTTATAATCTCTCTGAATCTGTCTCAATAAGTGAAAAACTGATAATAAGACTTCTTACCAATTTCCTTTTACAAGGTATTTTCAGGCAGTAAAGGAAAAGCCCTGAGCTTTCAGAGTTGCATGTGGTGATATCAGGAAAAACAACTACATCATAAACCTGGGTTGATAATTGTAAAAATCTGAGCCAGGTTATAGGGTATGTTTCCTAAATGGGATCAGAAGGTTAGAAAGCATGATATACAATGCTGTGGCAGCACAAGTGTTGCAACTTGATTTTGTGGACTCCTGACCACTAGAACAATTATGATAAAATCTGAAATACAGAGTAGAGTTGGGTAGGAAAAAGTTTTTAAAAATGAAATTCAGTGGTACTAAATGATTAATTTCTGGGGTCGGGGAGGGAATTCTAAATTGCAAAACACACTGCATACAAAGCTGGTGAGACCTCCTTTGTGCAAGAGAACAGTGGTCCAGAGGCTCCTCAACTTTTAGCAAAATATCTGAGATCATGCTGTCCAATACAAACATAATGCAAGCCACATATACAATTTTAAATTTTCTGGTAGCGACATTAAAGCAAAAAAAAAAAAAAAGAAGCTAGGTAAAATTAAGTAATAGTTTATGTAATCTGATATATCTAAATATCATTTTTAAAAATAATCAATATAAAATTTATTGAAATATTTTTTGACACAGTCTTTATTCAGGGCATATTTTTCAGTTACAATATATCTCCATTCAGAGTGGCTACATTTCAGGTGCCCAGTGGCTACATGTGGCTAATAGCTTGACTACAGCCAGAACTAACTGCTGCTTTTTGTCTTTCTTCTAACACCTTATCTAGGTCTGATCCCATTACAGCTATTAGATTCCTATTTACCTCCTTGTCTCTGAGGCTATCATCTTTACGTAGATCTATATTTCAATCATTATCTGTAATTCTCTCTCCAACTCAATAGCTTCATCTTTCTTGCCTTCCAAACCTTGTCCCTCTGGACTCTCAGACTGTCATTAACAAAGTCCCCTAAAACTTCATCTCTGGATGGTTCCTATCACCTCACTCCAGGTGAAACCAGGGTAAAAATCATCCAACTACCAAATGGTTTCATGGTAAATTCTTTTTTTTTTTTAAAGAGAGAAAAAGGGACAGTGAAGGAGAAGAGAAAGACAGAATCAATTTTATTTTTAGTTCTTCATGTCGTTACTCCGACTTTGTTGTGTACATGGTGGTGGGCTTTGAACCCTCATCCTCACGCATGCTAGAGGCAAGTGCCGTAATCGCTGAGCCACCACTCCGCTCCAGCCCCTCATGGTAAATTCTTTTTTTTTTTTAAGACAGTGAGAAAGAGAAAAGCAATTTTATTTAGCTTTTCATGTGGTCTCAGTTGCTCCAAAACTTTGTTGTGTACATGGTGCTGGGGTTATGAACTTCTGTCCTTGCACTTGCCAGGCAAGCGCCTTAACCACTGAGCCACTGCTCCAGCCCCGCTCATGGTAAATTCTTGAGTACAGGTTTCAATGGGCATTTCCCTAGCAAGTGCTCTTTCCCACACTTCCAGATGACTTCTTCACACCTCCCTCTTTCAACCTCCACAAGCTGCACCTCCTCTAGTTCAAGCCAATCTGCTTATTTCCTTTCAGGCAGGAACCTGGAACTTCCCAATGCCTGATCAACAAGCCTGAATCTATTCTCATTTCTCTGCTTTTCTTCTGTTTTATTTTTTTTAAATTTTTTCAGGGCTGAGGACCAACCTCAGAACCTTGCACATGCTAGGCAAGCACTCTGCCACTGAGCTAAATCCCCAACCCCTTTTCTTCTGTTTTAATAGACAAGTTTCTGGCCCTGTCTTCCAGCATACTACTGTAATTATCTCCTTTCTTTCCTGCATCTGCAATCTTTCCCTTTCTAATGAATTCTTCCCACTAAGACATTTCTTGTCTTAAAAAATAAAACTTCCTTTTGACCCTAAGTCTCACTTTACCAACCTATTCTTTGATTGGCTTCAAATGAAGAATTTATCTCTATTCACTTCTCCACTTGTTGCTTCTCATTCTCTTTTCTACCATTCCAGTTAGACTTTCCCCTGACAATTCATTGAAAGTGTCTTCACCAAGCTATTCAGTCTCCTCTGCCTCTTCTCTATCTACATTCATTCTCTAGGCAATTTCATCACATCCCATTACTTTCCCCTTATTGCTTTCCTTACCCTCATGACTCCCCCCATCCTTTCACCCTGCTGTTGTCCATCAGAGCAAATTCTGCTGGCTCTTCCTTCAAATACACACATTTAATCTATTTTAACTTTTCTTCAACTTTACTGTTTTAACCAAAGTATAAGCCACAACTACATCCTGGCTGGAAATGATATACATTCTCTCAGCTGGTCTCCCTGCTTCAAATCTTGTTTTGCCTATAAGCAAGCAAAAAGATCGACTCAACTTTGTAAAACAAAAACAAAAACAGATACACTACTACCCAGTTTATACAGAACAAAACCCCTCCAATATCATCCCACTGTACTTAGAATAAAATACTAATTCTAGAGCACGGGCTTCAAAGTCCCATGTGACCTGGCTGCTGCTTACCTTCTTCACTTCATTTTTAATCACTTTTCTCTCACTTAATTCTAGCCACATGGTTTCCTTCTCCTCCGTGAGCATACTAAGGCTATTCCTGCCTCAGGGCCTCTGGACTTACTACCTAGACCTTTGTTCCAACAGATGTTATCCTTTTCATCATCCAGTCTCTTGTCAAATATTCCCTCCTCAGAGAAACTTCCCCTGATTGAATTCTTCCTACTTACTCCAGGTTATAGATACTACCTTATCCTTTTCAAAGAAATTTTGGGGGGCTGGAGCGGTGGCTCAGCAGTTATGGTGCTTGCCTGGCATGTGCAAGGACATGGGTTTGAACCCCAGCACCACGTACATAATGAAGTGTCAGAGCAACGAAAGCCACATGAAAAACTAAATAAAATTGATTTTCTCTCTCTCTAAAAAAAATTTTTTTTGCACAATATTTGTCAATCATGACAATTCGAAATAGCTATCTATCCATTTTCTCCACTGTTATAAAAGAACAAGGATCAGATTTGTTTTGTTAACTACTGTATCCCAAACTGGGAATGGTAGCTCAGGGGTACAGCACTTGCCTAGCATTCACAAGGCTCTGGGTTTGATCCCCACCACTACTACTGAAAAAAACAAACACACAAACTACTGTGTTCCCAGAACCTACAATGGTACTTGGTATGCTATAGGTATTCAGTAACTGAATGAATGCTATGAAAGAAAGAAGAAAGCAAAACAAGGCAGTGAAAATCCAAGTGGGTCATAGTGAAATAAAAATCAATATTGCACTGCTGCAAGGACAAAGTAAGAACTGGCTGGGGACTAAACGACAAAAAGAAGGAACAAAGAGATTCGTATCTGGCCCTATCCTCCTATTGCCTAGTGTTGAGTCCTTCACAAGAACATATATTTGGTTTGGAGCTCTACAGAGTGTCCACCCAGACTGGAAATACAGGTGACTACAGAACATATTATTATGGATATTTTCAGATTATTATGACCACCACATAGAACTGCATTAAGTCACAAGAAACACAGAACCAAGGAGTAGAAAAAGAGCAGTGAAAAGATTTTGGAAATAGTTGTAAAATCAGCAAATTCTCAGGAAACTAGTTTTGCTGATTTGATATGTGAGATGATTAAGTGTGCTAAGAACTGTCTGTTTCCACTGAAGTCAGAGGTATTTCAGAAGGAATTCTGTTATAAACTAAATACCTATGGAGAAATCCTAACCCCTCAGTGTGACTATATTTGGAAACAGGGCCTCGAAAGAAGTAATTAAAGTTTAATGAGGGCAAAAAGTGAAGTTAGTGTCCTTATAAGAAAAAAGACACCAGGAGTTCTCAAGTGAACATGTATACTAGCTTGCTCTCTCCCAGTACTCACTAAGGAAAGATTTAGTGTGAAATAGACTTCTGCAAGCCAGGAGGAGAGGCCTCACCAGAAACCAAACACTACCAGACCTTGATCTTGGACATCCAGCCTCTAGAACTATAATAAGTTATCCAACTTGTGGTATTTTGTCATAGCAACCAAGAAAACTAAATACATAGATTATAAACTTGGAGTAATTTTTAAATATAAGAATTAAGCTTGGTGTGGTGGTATGTGCCTGTTATCCCAGCAACACAGGAGGATCTTAAGTTCAAGGTCAGCCTCCGTAACTTAGTGTGACCCTCAGTAATTTAGTGAGGACCTTGTCTCCAAAGAAAACAAATAAAAAAGACTGGTAATTGGCTCAGTGGTAGAGTGCCCCTGGGTTCTATTACTAGTATCACTGAAATATAAATAAATAAATAACTGAAAAACACTAAAACATGCTATAAAAATTAACCAATTGTATAAATCTTAAGATAGATTTATTTTTAAAAATTCCAATATAAACATTACTCTAACATCTTACACATGAATGTTCCTTTGCAATGCAGGTGAGGAAGAAGCCGTACCTGTTCTTTTTCAAGCATATCAGCCTTTCTCAATATCTTCATTGCATAGATATGTCCTGTATCTTTCTTTTGGACCAGCCGCACCTAGAATATAAAAATATATATTTCAACCAAGCATAGTGAAACATGCCTGTAATACTAGCTACTCAGAAGGTTGAGGCAGGAGGATCGTAAGTTTGAGGCCAGCCTGGGCAACTTAGGGAAATCCTGTCTCAAAATAAAAAATAAAAATGGTTGAGGATATGATTCAGTGGTAGAATATCCCTGGGCTCAAACACCACTAAAAATAAACACATACACACACACACAGAGTCACTACTGTTAATTCTTTTGAATTAACAGGTTCTTTTGAAAAAAGCTGGAATTTGCCATTGATGGTATCTTAGGAATTATTTATTTTAATATATATCTTAAACTATCTTAGGACATATATTTCAACAGGGGTGACTTCAACAGAGAAACTCACCTCTCCAAAAGCTCCTCGTCCTATAACTTTCAAAGACTCAAAGTCATCCAAACCAAGTCTGGTCCTCTTAAGCCGTAAAAACTCTGTTTCCTTGCGAGCATGTTGTGATCGGCGTAACTTTTTCTATTGAAAAAAGAATATTTAAAAGGATCGTTTAGCTGCAGACTGGTACAGCCCCTCTGGAAAGCAGTGTGGAGAATCCTTAAAAAACTAGGGATGAGCCCACCATACAATCCTGCTATATTCCATTCCTGGGTATTTTTCCAGGGGATTTAGAATCAACACATTATAGTGACACAGCAATATCTATGTTCATAGCAGCTCAATTTACTATTGCTAGATTATGGAAACAACCCAGATGTCCCTCACTAGACGAATGGATCCAAAAACTGTGGTACATATATACCATGGAATTTTACACAGCAATTAGAAACAATGATATCGCAGCCTTTGAAGGTAAATGGATGGCTATGGAAGAACTTATGCTGAGTAAAATCAGCTTAACCCAGAGATCCAAGGGTCAAATGTCTCCACTCATCTGTGTAGGTTGGATCTAGACCCTGGCCATGGAGAAAGGTGGTCTATTATCATGTGTTAAATCCAGATAAGTTGTAATGTTATACAGCCTAATACTTTTTTAGAGATATTGTGGGTAAGGGAAGGGAGGGATAAGGGTGGGTAATTGGGGGGGGGCTCTCCTAGGGGTAAATCTAATATCCAGAATCTATTCACATTTTATATTATTTTGTTAAAAACTTGTATGGCTGTTCAATAATAATAAAAAAAAGGATCATTTATAATCAGGTTGTTTCAAAGGTGCTTATAGTATTAAAATATGATACACATAAAAATAGGGGTAAGATATCTTAAATATTACATATTAGACTAGTGCTATAACGAATTTACCAAAGTCAAGTATATATTAAGCATGCAAAGATAAAATGATTTTAAGAAAGCTTTTTTATTAAGCAATGGAAAATCTTCATTCTTGAAGCGGACTCCATGAAATATTTCATTGTAACTAGTTCATCTAATATTCTATATATGTATGTGGCATATATATATATATAAATAAAATTCATTATTTTATTCATAAAAATGGATTAACAAGCTCATCATAAATATTCATTCATTTATATGCTAACTTTATTCATGAATAACATCAATCTTTAGAAAATGGAAGTATTTTGATACTGATTTTTATTCTGTCAGGAAATCTACTTTGCTTCAGTTCTCTAATTGCCAGGATTGCTCTGTCACTACTACTGAGATTTGTAATACCAAAATCACACAATAGCAGTTTCCATAGAGATTTAGTTAGAATTTATGCTTGGAAAAGTTTAATAAACTGTTTGAGACTTGGCATACGACGTCCTGAAAAATATGAAATTGTAAAAAAAATTACAAGAAGACATTAAAATATCCAAATCAATAATTTCATAAATTATTTATACAAAGATCATAAAAAAACTAGAATTAATAAACAATATTTTGAAATACTGAAAGGTTACATCTGGAGCACGTATTTATTTCATTGTTTTAAACATCATTTTCCCTTCATCCAACAAAATTCTGGTTTTAACACAGTTCCTAATAAGGTAAAACAGAGTGGCAAATAAACAAAATCAGTGAAAAAACTAAACTCCTACTCATCTTCAACTGAACCCTGTCAAGCTTGCAGTTATTCAGCTGGGAAGGGGAGATACATCAAAATGACCAGAAATATTGCTCCTAAATGAACTCAAGGTATAACCACTGACTTGTCTCTTCCTGCTCCTTTGTATATGTTTTAGAGTTAGGTTAATGATTAATTAGAAACAAGTAAATGCATATCATTAATACCATGGAATTCTAATGCTTCTAGCACTTAACCTACTGGATGAAATTAAGAGTTTGTCTTTATTGAAACAGCTAGATGAAGTTACATACCTAGACACATCGATGGTAGAAATCATGATACTGTGTACATAAGTATTTGTCTAATGTTCTTTCTTTTTTCTATCCAATACTGATTACAAAATACAGTGATACTATGGAAAAAGTAAGCAGGCAACAATGAAGGAGAATTTGTTTTATAAGAAATCAGGAGATAAGATAAATTACTATAATAAAAATATAATTAGTCATCCCTCTGTTTACCAAAAAGGTGTCCAGATCTAGTACCTATGTATTAGTTTAAACAGTATTGCCCTAATCATGGGATTAGGGTGATTTCAATCTTTTAGAGATCAGGTTAATACAGTTAAAAATGACATTTATATAATTATGAAAACACAAATGGAACCTAGAGAAATAGTGAAGATTATTTTTGCTTTTTTCTTATATAAGAAAAGAACCTTTTGGGGGCTGGAGTGGTGGCTCAGCAGTTACAGCACTTGCCTGGCATAAGTGAGGATGCGAGTTCAAACCCTAGCACCATGTATTCAATGAAGTGTTGGAGTAATGAAAGTCACATGAAAAACTAAATAAAATTGATTCTTTCTTTCTCTCTCTTTCACTGTCCCTCTTTAAAAATAAGCACCTTTTTCTGAACATAGTAGGTGTTCAAAAAACACCTTTTGAATAATTTTAAAAGCCTGAATTACTGGTAAAAGACAACCCCCCAAATTAGCTTGTTTTAAATTTTAAGACTATAATTTTTTAAAAGGCCACCTGGTGGCACCATAGCATCATGTTCCTTCAAGATAATAAAGAGGTTTAAAAATTTCGTTTTAATGACATTAATGAATAAATGCTAAGAATGAGAGAGAATTCTGAATCTTTCCCTTTATGGATTATAAAATCGAGTACAGTTGGGTATAAACTTGTCTCATCTGAATGGAAAAAATGACCTGATTATACCATATCATCTCATAAAAAGTGCCTACAGAAGAGATAGCCCCCCCAAAAAATTCACTGAATACCTAATAGGTTAAATTGTATCCAACATAAACAACAAACACGTATTTAATTGGGATGGCAAGTTGTTAGTAAAACATTCTAATCCTTGCTAATATTTTAAAAAGCAGATGATTTCATATAAAACTCCAAAATTCTAGCTCTTTTTGAAAAACTCGAACTTGCCCACACTGGGCCTATACTAGCAATCCCCTTCAATTGGGTAATAATTCCCTAATTTGCCAATTTCCACCACTGATGCTAGTCATCAGCTAACATGTCTACTTGAGCTGGAGCTCTTGGTTTCTTATGTAGTGAAGTAAAAAACTGAAGGTCTTTATTAATAGATAAACTACAAATATCAAATATTTTAGAAAAAGGGAAAAAGAATCCTTTTGTAGAAGTAAATAAAAATATTCTTATGGGATGAATATGCAAACAAAGTATGTCTAGATTCCCAGCACTGCAAAAATAAAATATAAGGAAAGATGTGTTCAGTCTTATTTTTTTCTCTATGGATTGGAATATACTCTTAAATCATTACCATTTTCACTAAAATTTAAAGAACATAAATGATATAAGCTTTTTAAATATTTATTAAGGTATTTTATATAAATAATTATTTTAAATGTAAAAATATTTGAATTTTCTCAATTGATTTGTCAAGTGATTAACAAAGTAACCACTGCTGGTATAAAATGTAAGGTAGTTTGTTATTTGATTTAAACATTACTACTATAAGGATATGTATACAGACCTAGGATAAGTACAGGGAAGCTTAGATAACAATTTGATTTCTAATCATCATTTGATAGTTTACTCTTTAAATATAGAGACACTTCTGACCACTGAATACTGTTAATTAATCTAGCATATGATTCCCTACCACCTAGAAAATAAAGTACACCTTTCTCAGCAAACTGTTCTAACCCTTTACTGTCAACTTATCTTGCTATTTTCTTTATGCTCCCTGTAGAGCACAAATGTAATTACTCATTATTCTGCAAAGATATTCATTATTTTGCATATACCTTTTGTCTGAAAAGTCAATTCTACTCATTCTTTAAGCTTTAAATCAGTTGTTAGCTCTTCCAACATTTTCTGATCCCCTAAGTACTCTGTATACTTTTCTACTTTTGGCAGAGCTGGAGACCCAACCCAGGCTCTTACACATACTAGATAAGTATATTACTACTAAGATACGCCTCTGGCTCTAAAATGTACACATATTTTGTGTACGCACACATACACATACATAATCTCTCCTAATTTGTAAACTCCTTGAAGAACCATTATTCACTTATTCACCCAAATATTTATTCTAGCCCCTGACAGCTCTGAAGATGTAATGCTGAATAAGACATTGTAGAGTTTCTGGTCTGCGAGAAGATAGTATTTTAGGGCTACCTCAGAGACAGAAATAGTGTTATGACAGAAGGTGGGATAATATGTTGTAGGAGTGATGCATAAAGCCCTAAAAGCTCCTTGAAGGGTAAAGGGAGTTGGGGAGGAGTAACCAAGAGTTCCAAATGGCAGAAATATGAAAAGGGCCAAGGTGAGAGGGAAAATTACAGTAATTCAATTGTGGCTGGTATAGGGGCAGGGTGGCAGGGATGAGGCTAGAGAGGGGCAGAAGCCAACTGTTAAAGCCATATAAACCAATGTTACAGTTTTCCCAGGAGTGCAATGCAGGGTGTTAGGCAAAACCAAATCTATTTTCAGACAGATTACTTTGTATGCAGTGCACAGAAAAACTGAGTAGGAGACAGTGAGACCATTTCAAGGCAGGTAATGTTCAGGTAATGTGAAATATACAGTAGCTCAAATTAGGATAGCACTGCTAGACTAGAGAAGTAAATATTTTAAAAATGCATTTAGAAAAAAAGTGTTAAGCACTTAATTGACCCCTCAGCAACTGACTTTCTTGTTCCACACACCTAGAATACTGGAAATATTGTGTGCCAAATGTTTTTTTGAATTTTAAAAAGGAGCAGCCTCCTTCTAAAGACAGTCATGATTGTAACACAAAGTCCATGTTCGAATAATGAAATCCACACTAAGTTAGAAATCACTGATACTGATAGATGAAAAAACTCAATGGGGTTACTTTAGTAATTACAGGTAATTAAATACATTACCTCTTCATCTGCTAATCCCTCTTCTTCCATGGCCACTTCTAATTTCTTTTGCCTTTTCAGAAGAAAACAATAATTAGAATTTTAAGTACATGCCTAACTATCCCCATTTAAGAAAAACTCAATTATTCATTCAAGTTAACTGCTTCAGCTTGCCATGCTAGGAAAATCTTTCAAGTTGGATGAAAACAATCACTAAAACTAACTTTCTTTCTCAAAAGATTAATCTAGATTTGTCCTTCCTATACTAGACAAAGTTTTGCTTCTTTCTTTTGGTGCTGGGGATTGAACCCAGAGCCTCACGTGTGATACACAAGTGCTCTAACACTGAGCCACATTCCCTAGCTGTAAGCTTTATTTCTGTAGCTGACTTCACTTTCCTGCCTAAATCACTGTTAGCAAAGGTGACTAGTGCTTTAATATGAAACACTCTACTACTTAATGTCTATGTTCTCAAACCATTAATATTTTTTGATGTTTATAATAAAAGAATAAAAAAGTAACAATGCTAAAAGTATACAATTTTAAGATGGATATCTCTGTATTTGAATTCTGGTTCTAACACTTTTTAGCAAAATGAGCTTATGTTAGACCCTCATTTTAAACTTAATTTTCCTAATCAAGGAGAGATGTTCAAAAGCACGAAAATGCCACAGTGAAATTCACTAGTCTGTACAATTAATGCGAGTTAACAGTTATAACAAAAAGGAAAGATATTTAATGCAAATGAGTATATTTTAGTCTATTAAAATTCTTTTGAAATTGGAAAGTCATATATGTATATGTGTAATAACCCACTATCAGAATATTTTCTTCTCTAGGAATAGCCAAGTATAGTTCTTCTTTTTTTTTTTTTAATGGCACCCCTGAAGTTAGTTAAGTCAAGCATTTGCAAAGGGGGGGTATGTGGATAAAGTAACTAGAGAGATGACTGTAGAATACATTTTGCAACTCATTTCAAAGTAAACAGTATTTCATTTCTGTTGTATTGTTTTTTCCTAAATGTAAATCTGGAAGGACTTATCCTAATTAATTTTGGAGTATTCCCGAATAAGACTAACATTTCAGGATTTGCTCAAATGAATGTAAGGATTAACAACTGAAAAACTATCAGACACAATTTTTATGGGGGGGTATTTACTGTTCATGACAATATATTGAAAAATACTCTTTCTTAAATCATCATTACAATAAATTATGTTTTTTTCCTATGGGAAATTTAGAAGTATCTAATGGCTGCTGTAAATCAACACCCCATTGGAGAAGATGAGATCTAACAACATATTCTCTGTTCATACATTTTCCTGCCACTTGTCATAGGTACCCACTGAAGTGTCCATCACACTGATTTTTAACTTTTGTTCACATATTTTCCCCAGGGCCCAACCTTAGAATGGAGTAAGCCCCTAACATCAGATTCTACGCCTGCTGTCATGCTGGACATGTCAGAGCTGCTTGCTGAGTGAATGATTTCCAGTTATATACAAGAAACTTTATTATTCTCTGTCAAATCACCAATGTCAGGGGCTGGAATGGTCGCTCAGTGATTATAGCACTTGTCTGGCATGCGCAAGGACATAGGTTCGAACTCCAGCACCATGTACACAATGAAGTGTCGGAGCAATGAAAGTCACAAGAAAAACTAAATAAAGTTTCTCTTTTCTCTCACTGTCCCCTCCCCCTTTTTAAATACATCACAATTTTTTTTTAAAGTAAATGCTTTTAGAAAACATGGCACCAAGTTGAACCTGCCTAATACAGTGTATATTTTTATTTTACTATCATTTCGGAATAAAGGGCAAAATTGAATCACTTTAAAATTTCAACAAAAAATAGACAACCTTTAAAATTATGAAGAATATCCTTAAATGCATGATTTTTAAAAATACATAGGTCTTTCTTTTCTTGGTTCTCTTTTATTCTCCCATGATGATTCAATCATTTCTAGAAACTCTTTATTCTTTAAATTAATTTTTTATCAGTGCATTATAGTTTTACATAATGATGGGATTAGTTGTCACATATTCCTAGGTGCATACAAATCAGCAATATAAATTGTTTAATATCTTCTCCCACTATATCCCTCTACCTCCCTCTTCCTGTCCCCTGATCCCTTGCCTTTCTTTGGAGTCCTATATTGTTCCTAAAAAACACAAATACAGGGATATAATTCTTATGGCTATGAAGAACATTTTATATATATACATATATATACACAAATATATATATATATATAGCTATGATATATACAGTGACATTTATAAAGTACTTGGAATGTACCTTACTTTATCTCAGTTCCAACATTTCCCCTTCTCCTCCCTTCCTATTATCCCTTGTTATTTTTCAAAATATTTGACAATGGGATTAAACATTTACATTTTCATACAGTTACGAAGCATAGCTTGTTCAAATATCTTATGAAGTATCTTGCCAACTATATCTCATAAATATTAACATTTTGCATTTTTGTTCTATGGATCTAATACATGAGTTTGTCTACTTTACTCCCAAGACTGGGGGTTTAAGTCCAGCCACCACCATTCGGCCCTTGACTCTCTGGGTGTGGCTAACTTCACTCAGCATGATTTCTTCCAATGCCATCCATTTACTTTCAACAGATGCAATATCATTGTTTCTAATTGCTGAGTAGAACTCCATTGTGTGTGTGTATGTATATATATATATACCAGAGCTTTTGGATCCATTCACCCACTGAGGCGTATCTAGGTTGGTTCCATTATTTAGCTATTGTAAACTGTGCTGCTATGAACATGGATTCTGCTGTGTCACTGTAATGTGCTGATTCTAACTCCTCTGGGAAAATACCCAGAAGAGGGATAGCTGGGTCATATGGTGGATCCAACCCTAATTTTTTGAGGAGTGTCCACACTGCTTTCCAGAGCAGTTGGACCAGTCTGCAATTCCAACAACAGTGTGCTAGTGTTCCTATCTCCCCACAACCCCTCCAGCATTTGCTATTGTTTGTATTCTTCATCTTTGCCAGTCTCACTAGAGTGAGGTAAAATCTTAATGTAGTTCTGACTTGCATTTTTCTGACTGCCAGTGATTTAGAACACTTTGTCCCGTCTTCATTGGTTTGCTCAATGTCCTCTGTTGAGTTTTTGTTTAGCTCTCTGGCCCATTTATTGATTGGATTATTTGTGTTTTTGTTATTGAATTTTTTGAGTTCTTTATAAATTTTGGATATTAGTCCCCTGTCAGAGGGACCACAGGCCATGATTCTTTCCCATTCTGTAGGTGGTCTCTTAACTGTTTTGACTATTTCCTTGGCTGTACAGAAACTTTTTAGTTTAATGGCATCCCACTCATTGATTTTTGACTTTAATTCTTTCATTTTAGGAGTTTTGTTGAGGACATTGTTGCCAACTCCCATATGCTGTACTGTAGGTCCTAATTTTTCTTTTAGCAGTTGTATGGTAGCTGGTTTAATTCCTAATTCCTTGATCCATTTAGATTTGCTTTTCGTGCAAGATGAGAGGTAAGGATCTAATTTCAATTTTCTGCAATTGGATGTCCAGTTTGTCCATTTGTCAAAAAGGCTGCCTCTCCTCCATGTTCTATTTTGATCCCCTTTGTCAAAGATCAGATATTTAAAGATTTGTGGGTTTGTTTCAGAGACCTCTATTCAATTGCATTGGTCTTCATTACTATCTTGATACTAGTACCATTTTGTTTTTGTCACTACAGCTCTGTAGTATAGTTTTAGATCCGGCATTGCAAAACCACCTGTTTCATCTTTCTTGCTTAGTAATGTTTTGGCTATTTTGGGTTTCTTGTTGTTCCAAATGAATTTGAGAATTGCTTTTCTATACCTGTAAAGAATGACATTGGAATCTTGATGGGGACTGCACTGAATCTGTATAGTACTTTTGGCAGAATGGCCATTTTTATTATATTAATTCTGCCTAACCAAGAGCATGGAACATCCTTCCATCTTCTCTCTCAAGTCTTCTGAAATTTCTTTCTTTCTTTTTCTTTTCTTTTCTTTTTTTTTCAAATCATAAATATATTTGAATATTACCAGTCTTAATTCAGAGTTTAAAATACATATCAGACAAAATAAAAGTGGGAGACTAACAACTGCTACAAAATATAAAATGTGAAATGTTACTAAAATGAGTATATTATCATGGTTACCTTTAATATGCTCTCAGGGTTTTTTCTTAACATTTATTTTAAATATTGATGATTTATAAAACATGAAAAAAGAGCACAAAAGAAAATTAAAGTTTAAAACATGTTTTAAAAAATGGATGACAGTTCTCCAGAGACCAGAATTTTTTTGGCTAGGTATTAAGTAGAGTGCAAGAAGATCAGGCCTGCCCTGCTTAGGACTCTGAAGTCAACCTTTGCTGTTCTGTATCAATCAGAACATGCAGGGTACATCAGAAACAGAAAGGCCAAAGGTCTAAAGCCACTGAGATAAAAGATGGGGCTAATGAGATACTTAGATGGTCCAGGAACCAAAGCATGGATTTAGGATAAAAGCACCCAGCTATTTCAGACATAGCAAACAGAACAAGAGCATGACCTTCAGCTGGGGAGAGTACATGTTAAGTCCAAATTTTCTAAGAGGTCAGGGATTATAAATGAAGGTATGTTGATAAAAATATGGACAGGAGTAAATTGCCTTGTTGCCTTGTGACCTGAGAGGTACATTTGCCCTGCTATTCTTTAATGTATAAGAGAGAGCACCCTTTATCTGTTACCAAAAAGCATTGTAAAATTTTCTTCCCAAGTTCCCAAATTTCTGTTTTCAGTGTTTGATAATTTTCCTTGTAAAGGTCTTTTACTTCTCATTAAATTAATACCCAAGTAATTTATTCTTTTTGAGGATATTGTGAATGGGACTGATTTCCTCATTTCTTCTTCTGCCCTAATATTCTTGGCAGATAGGAAAGCTATTGATTTATGTGTGTTGATCTTGTAGCCTGCTACTTTGCCAAATCTGTTTATTAGCTCTAGCAGTTTTCTGGTGGAGTTTCTGGGATCTTCCTAATATAGGATCATGTCATCAGCAAAAAGGGATAGTCTGACTTCCTGCCTTCCTATTCTTCTCCCTTTGATTTCCTCCTCTTGCCTGATTGCTCCAGCCAGGGTCTCAAGGACTAAACTGAATAAAAGTGGTCAGCCTTGTCATGTAACAAGGCTGTTACATGTCAGTGGAAATGCTTTCAACCTTTCTCCATTTAGTATTAATACTAGCTGAGGTTTGGCATATTTAGCCTTTACAAAGTTAAGATAAGTTCCTTTGATCCCTATTTTCTCTAGAGTTTTGAGAGAGTTTTGAGTTTAGGTGCTGGATTTTATCAAAGGCCTTTTCTGCACTTATTGAGATGACCACATGGTTTTTTTCTTTCATTCTGTGTCAGTGATAAATCACATTTATCGATTTGCATATGCTGAACCAGCCTTGCATACCTGGAATGAAGCCCACTTGATCATGATGAATTATTTTCTTGGTGTGTTTTAAATGCGGTTTGCAAGAACCTTATTAAGGATTTTTGCATTGATATTCATGAGGGATGTTGGTCTGTAGTTTTCTTTTTTTGGATGTGTCTTGTTGGGTTTCTTCCTGTATCTCAATTATTCTTAGATTGTTTCTTTTCATTTCATCCCAAACATTTGTAAAATTCTGTTTGTGTTCTGTGAATTTTTTTTTCTTTTTTGTCATCTGTGTGCTCTAGCGTGCTCAGCCTGTCCTCATTGTCAGTTCTTTCTTCAAGAGCTGAGGTTCTGTTTTCTATAGAAGTTAGTCTATTATTAAATTCTTCCATGGTTCCTCTCATGTCATTGACTGCAGATTGTAGCTCTGTTACTTCCTTTTTGATTATGTCTATTTCTTTGCTAATAGAGTTTTTCATCTCTTGAGTTTTCTCACTTAGTCCCTTCATTATATCTTATTTTAGCTCATTGTTCCTTTTGGCAAATCAGATCATTAATAATAATTTCAAAGTTTTCATCTCAACCCCTATCCATGGCATCCTTTTTAGGGGAGTTTTGGGTTTGAAGTGAACTTCTCCTTGTTTGATTTTTCATTTTTGAAGAGCTTCTTATGGATCTCTGAATTGAGATTTCCTGTGGGGAAGGTAGGAAGTTCTCCAGGTGGTTTTTCCTTGCAAGTCAAAGGGTCAGATCAGCCCCCAACTCTTTGATGATCACCTTCTTTCAGATGCTGTTTTTGCCTGGGTCCTCCTGTTGCTCTACCTTTTGGTTCCAGGCTCAAGGTTGCAAATCTGAACCTACCAGAATGAAGGATGTCAGGTAGGCAGTGCTGGTCCTGAGCAGGGGCTGCTCCTGGAGGGGGTCCTATAAGCTGTGTCCTGAGCACCTGCCTGTGGGACTCAAGGTAGGTGGGGCTGCTCAGGGCAGGGAACCTCTCCTGGTTGATCCTGAGCAGGTGCTGTTTCAAATGTCAGGCCTACTGGTTATATCCTGAGTGACTGCCAGTGGGACTCAAACAGGTCCCAACTGGAACATGGGCCATCAGGTAGGTGGGGCGGCTATAGGAAGGAAACCTCCCCTAGTTGTTCCTGGGCAGGGCTGCACTGGACTGGGATATAGACTGGGTCACGAACAAGCCCATTTCTAGAAACTTTAATCTTATTTACTGATATATTTTAATTTATTCTGAACCTATTTTGCCCTTTCTATTTTTGTATTTCAATTTTTCAGTTTTTAGCCATTTAGTTTTTTTCTTCTCTTGTGTTCTTTTTTTTCAGGGCTGAGGACCGAACTCAGGGCCTTGCAGGGCCTTGCGTGTGCTAGGCAAGCACTCTGCCACTGAGCTAAATCCCCAACCCACTCTTGTATTCTTTTGAACTGATGTTTTATCTCATGCCATTTTTGTCCTTCCACTAGTTTGGAAGTTACAAACTATTTTTATTCCTTTAGTGGTTACTCTAGCAATTATAACATATATACTTTTTTTTTAGTACCAGGGATTTAGTACCACTGAGCCACATCCCTAGCCCTTTTCCTTTTCATTTTGCTTTGGGCCTCTCTAAGTTGCAGAGGCTGGCTTTGAACTTGCAATCCTCCTATCTCAGCTTCTTCCCAAGCTGCTGGGATTATGTGTGCCACAGCACCTGGTTTTAATTATATTTTTAAATGCATTTTTTGTGATTTTATATAGTTGCTTGTAAGTTCCGATGTGGATAAAATTAAACACAATTTGAAAATATCATAAGCTAAAAATGCACTTAATGCACCTAACCTACTGAACATTATAGCAATATAGTACCACTATAGAGTATCATTTTCTTATCCTTGTGATGATGTGGCTGAGTGAGAGCTGTGGCTCCCTGCTACTACCTAGCATCATGAGGATATATCGAACTGCATATCACTAGTCTAGGAAAAGATCAAAATTCAAAATTCAGACTCTAGTTTCTACTGAATGTGTATTACTTTCACATGATCATAAAGCTGAAAAATCATAACTCTAACCATCAGTAAATCGGGGAGCATCGGTATAATTTTTGTTCAGATTTATCCATGTATCAGCTGATATCCTTTTTTTTTTTTCTCTTTATTTTCTTTCAGCACTGGGGATTGAACCCAGGGCCTCAACAAATGCTAGGCAAATACTCTACCACTGAGCAAAATCCCCAGCTCATCTAGGTTTTATCTTGTAGTTCACTAATCTGCCATTAAACCTGTCCAAAACCTGTAGTTCTGTTTCACAAAATTGCACTACACAGTTTGCACTGGCATTCAATTTCTGGGCCAGCATTGACTTATGTCTCTGTCTTCATATTTGAACATTGCTATATTCTGTCAATCTTTCTCACTTGTCAGTTCTTCCCTACTGCTGTTATCAATCCTAATTCTTCACTTTTCATTTGCCTGGACTATATCACTAGTTTTTTCCTTTTTTTAATTTCTCACCTCAGCCTATCCATTCTGTGTATCATAATTAAAGTTGTCTTTCAGAGAAACATTTGTGATCAATGTTCAACAATCTTCAAGGCTCTCCACTATCAAGAGAAAAGCTATATTAACAAAGCATCGAAGGCTCCCAGTATGCAGAATCTAGCACATCCTACGCCTGAGTTTAAATTGGACATTGCCTGACCTGATGGTGATTTCTTCTATCTCTAAAACCCTTCCTTCTGCTCTTATACCTCTTTCTCCTTCCTTTTATGTATGTATAAATAGTATTCTTCCTTTAGATCCCTGTTTAAATGCCACAAACATTTATAAAGTATTCCCACTTGCCATAGTCAAAAGTAATACCTCCTCTTTCCCTCCCTCCCAGTACTGGGATTGAATTTGGAGTTGTTTTACCACTGAGCTACATCCCCAGCCCTTGATTTACTGTCATTTAGTAGTTAAAAACATCAAGTAGCATATGACATAAGTATTTGAGTGCAGAAGACTCTGGATACACCAGAAAACTGTTCTATGAAAATAAATCGAGTAACTAGATGCATTGTTGATGAAAAAAAAAAAAAAACCCAGCATAAATGGATCAATAATGTTGAGATTATTAATGAAAAACATGATTAAAATTCACTCACAGCACAATAGTTCATTTAACTGAACAAAATTTTGACCAGCCTTTAACTATACCTGGTTTCTCTTTCTTCATGCTGTAAAATTAGATTGCTATAAAAATTTTCCAATGTGAGCTTGGCTACAGTCACTCTTTCCCGGGTATGGTTGCTCATAGGAAAGGTTGTCGTAGTCCCTGCCGTCATTGCCATAGTAACAGAAACTGAAACGACAGATTAAAAACAAATTGTTAGGTGGAAGAAAAGCTTTATTACTTATAACAAACTCTGGGAAACATTTAATTTTAAGAAAAATTTCCCCTAACAGTTAACATATCTAAATTTTTTGTATTATAAATAATATATGGTTTTTAAAAAGAAAAGAGATGCACTATTCCCAAAGCAAGAGAAATTCTTATGTACTGACAAAACCAGGGAATGAATTAAATATAGTTAAGAAGAACCAGCAACAGTCCACATACAATATAGACAAATACAAAAAGTCATATTCAACAGCATCTATAACAAAAATCTTCAGTCTATTTTATTGATTTATCAATAACTAAATTTTACAAAATTTTGTTAATAGTTATAGTTGCATCCCTGATAAATTTAAGTCTCCTGTGAGTTAATATAATTTAAATAGTAAGAAGTGGCTTTGGCCACATAAATTCTATGAAACATGAAGTGGTATATCAAATATGCACGCAAGCATCAGTCTAAAAAAAGTCATATACACATATGCTTTAGGAGAAAATTGCTAGCAATTGGCCCCTTTAGTTGGGGTTATAACTCTCCCCTTTCATTCTTAATTCTATGTCATTCCAGATAGTGCTACAATAAGGTGTATCACTCTGTTCCAGACTATGAGGTCCAATTTCTTTTCAAATGAAATGAATGCCTGTATGAATAGGCAGGAAACACAAATACCTGAACCAACTAGGTAACAAAACATAGGAAGTTCTGTGGCTTTAACTGGAGAATTTATGTCATCTTAAATACATTCAAGTTCCAACTTTTAAAACCACTAGACCAACCAAAGTACTAGTTTGAAGAAGATAATGTGAACAATTAGATAAGGAATACAGCAAAATGACTGTTTCACATGGAGGAGAGACAGCCTCTTCAACAAATGGTGCTGGACAAACTGGTCAGTCACTTGCAGAAAGTTGAAATTAGACCCTTATCTTTCACCTTGCATGAGAATCAAATCAAAATGGATCAAGGAGCTAGGAATTAAACCAGCTACCTTGCAACTGATGTAAGACAAACTAGGTCCAACACTCCAGCATTTGGGAGTAGGCAAAGACTTTCTCAACATGTCTCCTAAAGTGAAGGAAGTAAAGTCAAAATCAGTGAATGGGATGCCATAAAGCTAAAAAGCTTTTGCACTGCCAAGGAAATAATCAAATTAGTCAAGAGGTTTCCTACAGAATTGGAGAAAATCATGGACTGTTATTCTTGTGACAGGGGTCTCATATCCAGAATCTACAAAATCCTCAAAAATCTCAACTTCAAAAACACAAACCACCCAATCAATAAATGGGCCAAACAACTAAAGAGAAACTTCTCAACAGAGGACATTGATCAGGCCAATGAATACATGAGAAAGTGCTCTAAATCACTAGTAATCAGAAAAATGCAATAAGATTTCACCTCATGCCAGTCACATTGGCAAAAATGAAGAAAATAAACAACAATAGATGCTGGAGGGGTTGTGGAGAAATAGGTACACTAGCACACTGTTGGTAGAACTACAGACTGGAACAGCCCCTCTGGAAAACAG